>JANZXV010000008.1:26961370-26978128 GCA_027576455.1 Erythroxylum roigii
AGCAAGAAAAAAAATCAAGAAGAGGAGAGGAAGGAGACAACTACGAAGATGGTGATGGAGAAGGCATAAAGACAAAAATTCATTTGGCTTTCAATGAATCAAAGTGTCGTATGTAAGCAAATAACCAAGCAATAAATGAACTTAGAGGTGTCATGACACATGTCATGACACTTGGCATTAAATGAAGAAAAGAAGAAATCCAATTAATGAGTTTAGAAGAAAAACCCTAATTAAATCAAACCTTTGATCCATCCAATTCCAATGGCCCTAATTACAATCCCAAAATAATGTACCCAATATTCTAGTGCCATTGGACAGAAATTTTCGGTACCAGAAACCAATCAATTCGTCACTTGGCGATTTTTCCGGTCCGGGAAGTTTCCCCGAAAAATTCCAGAAAAATTCCCAAAATTGTCCAAAAATTCAAAACACCGAACAATCCACTCTAGACAATTTTTTTTAAAACACGAAATCATATTTTTCCACAAAAATTTTCATTTAGGCACATATACCGGGACATGTCATAAATGCATGTACAGTCAGTTTCATGTGCAAATGTCACTATTCACATGTAAGAATACGCATGAACATTTCAAAATAGTGCTAACCACTCATAATCCTTTCCAAATTACTATTTTACCATTGGGGTGGGATGTTACATAATTAATTAACAATTGCACTCCCTTAAATTGTAGGACAATTGATATTACAAATTATTACTTTTCATTATAGGTCTAAAGGGGAGTAAGTCAACTCAAGAAGAGTATAACCAAAGTGGAACAAAGAAATAGAAGCCATGAGATGACTTGTTTAGCCGTGACATCGCCGCGGCGTGCCATGAAGGAAAAGCTCGTCGTGGCGTAAATTAATTATTTCGCCACAGCGAAGGATCCAGATAGTGCACACCGCAACGTCGATTAATTATCTCGCCGCGGCTAACAGTCGGGCACCCAGACTAAAATTGTAAAATTCTCATACTGTGCATACCCGACCCAGTAACCCGTTTTGAGAAGAAACCTATTTTTAGATGAGTGGAGAGTGCCGATAGATATATACACTATATTCCATCGGCTAAAGGGAGGGGAGAGCATTCAGACAGAAAAAGGAGACAGACGAGCGAAGACGAGGGAAGAAAGGAACAAAAAGGAAATACTCACGACCTTACCACCCAGGATTCCCTTCGGGGTTCCCTGGGGACAATTTTCACATAGGTTTTATTTTCCATTTTCACCGCCGACTTCCACCATGAGTAGCTTGTATTTGTTGCGAGTTGTGAAGTTTTCAGTTGCAATGCGTGGTTAGGCATTCCTTTTCTCCTGAAGATGTAGTGATAGCTGGAGTTCAATGAGCTTCAAAGGGGTGTAGCTTAATCCGTAGTTTAGCTATAGTTTATGAATGCCTAAGTCTAGGATTTGTAACTTGTAGAGAAGCTACTTGATTATAGTTTAATCAAATGTTGGACATTTCATGTGTTGTTTGGATTAGTAGTTTACATTGTCACATTTAACTACATTATTATGAACTTCTGAGTTAGGGTTTATTGCTTTGTAGTTAAATTTGCTTGATTAGAGTTTAATCAAGTGTTGAACAATGTAATGTGTTATGGATTTGTTTATGTAGAACTTCGAGCTTAAATATATGAAGTCTCATATATGTCCACTTGTGACCTTGTTGATTCTCTTTTATCTGCCTAGTTGTGTTTGATATTGAGTTGATGCTAGATTTCATTTGATCCATTGCATTGGCAAATCCACCGCATGCACTAAGATGCGCTTAACGGGATCTTGAGAAATGGAGTTCATTGATCAAGATCCTGGACTTAAAGAGCCCTTTAAGGTTCTAGGGCTTAAGAGCGCTTAACGGGATCTTGAGAAATGGAGTTCATTAATCAAGATCCTGGACTTAAAGAGAGTCCTTTAGGGTTTATCATTTCAAACTTAGTGATTTCTAATCCCATCAAATTAGTTTTGAACTATGATAGCCAAAGCTCATTTTCAAGGGGATTCTATCACTTGTCTTAATCTTTTCATTTTCTATTTTCAAAAACCCAAAAATACTTTTTACATGCTTTTTACAATGCATTTTAGTTCATTAATATTTTCAAGATCGAAACCCCTATCTTACTAATTTCACTTGCATTTTATGACATATAGGCTAGCTTAGGTCCATTTCATTAGATTCCGATTAAGTGAGACGACCCGAGGTTGCATCCTATATTGCAATCCTTAGAATTAAATTATTTTTTATTCAGTTTCCAAGGGATTGATCTTTAGATCGAAACGAAGAGCCGATCAGTGGACTTTTATCAATCATTAAGGGTAAAATGGGAAAAAAGAAGTGTTGTTTTCTTCCTAAAGAGGGGGGAAAACAAAAATGGAAAGGAAGTAAGTGAAATAACAAATCAAAGAGAGAGAGAAAAGAGATTTCGATGTTGGAGAGTAAAGAAGAGAGTTGAGCTAGGGTTTCATCTTTTTTAAGCTTTCTAGAGAGATTTTAAGGTTATACAAGAAGGGAAAAAGGTAGAGGAAGATAAGAGCTTTCTTTGGAACCAAACATCTCTTCATTTGGTGAACGTTTAAGGTAAGAACATTTTAATGCTTTGGATTTTGGAAGGGTTTTGGTTCATGAAGCTTAGGAAATGCATGGGTTTAGGAATTTTAGAACCAAATTTTAGTTTTTGTGCTTTGTGGGATTTTCAATTGAAAACCCTATTGAGTGGGAAATTGTCATTGTTGAAGGAAATCAAGGAGGGGATCGAGTGAGACAAGAGGAGCAAGAAGAAAGACATCCTCAAGCCACGTTATTAAGTAGGGAATTCAAGGTGGGTTACATTTTTATAATCAAGCAATGTGCCATTAATGTCACTTTCGAAAAATGGAAATAAATTAGTTTCAACTACTTCTAAAATGTGCATTTATTGTTCTTGGAATGCTTTGAAAAGGTGCTGCATATTTGTGCATGCAAATTTTGCTTGATTTATGAAAATGTTTTTGAAAAGGTATCAAGCTTAAGAAAATAAGCTTCCGAAATGTGCCTTGTTGGGCGATAAGTTTTGTAAGTCATGAAATACATGTTTTGTGGGTTTGTGGTGGTCCCATGAGTTAAGTCAAGTGCACTTTGACAAAAAGCTTCTCTTGCTTGCCCGCTAGTAGCATGGAGCTCCTTCATGGACTCCCATAAATTCACGGCTATGCAAAATCATTATGTGAAAATGCGTAGTACATTCCATTTTTTGATCCACCCGAACCATTTTGATATGCTTATGTGTTCATGATATGTTGACAATAGTGATGTATACATGTTATGCATTAATGTGAGTTTTTACAATGAAAATGGTTATTACAATGGTTTTGCTTGTTACTAGTTATAGAATTGTTTCCCACGAGCTTTAAGCTCACCCCTACTTTCCTCCCCATGAGCAAGTGATGAGCAAAATTGATTCCCAAGGCGTCACTCCACTTTTGAAATGTTTTTGTAATTTAAGCTAATCTTGTAAAACAAGGCTTTAGTTGCATTTTGAGCAAATTATTTTTCATGTATCTTCTTTATTTTGGGATTTTGGAGATATTAATGTATTTGCGACTTGAAATGCCCACCAAAGCTTTGTAAAACTTTTATCTTTTGATGCTAATGAAATATGATTTCGTTTTTGCTCATGATTCTCAAAGTTAGTCCAATGCATTTTCAAGTTTACATAAGGGAAAAAATTCATGTTCTTACTTTAGGGAAAAATCTGGGTTGATCTAGGCTGAGTTAGGCAAAGTTGTCCCTAGAAAGCTGTAAGTCTTTCTTTTATCCTTCCAACAGTATATAGTATGAAATTTTTGGACATCTGAGTCGAAAGTTATGGTCCTTATAAGGGGTGATGTTCAAGAGTCAAGTTGTATTGTCTGTAAAACGTTTGGTCCGTAAAAGATGAGGACAAATCAATATGCACTCATATATCTGCTTTACATACCTTCAAAGTGCTCTTTAGTTTACCTATTAATAGAGGATAATCATTTCATAGTATCTGTAGAAGCTAAACACCATGTCATGTCAGATGGTTATCCTTAGTCATAAACCTCCAACTCAAGGATCCTCCTTTTACTTACCTCGTACTATCAATCCCTAGTAAAATAATATCTTTCAAGGAATGGTCACCATTATTATAGAAAATTTAGAAAATAATTTGTAACTAGTAAAACAAGTCTCTTTATTTTATAAGCAACTTGTAAGTCATTAACTCTATCCTCAATTCCCTGCATATCTACTGATCTTTTCACTTTTTTTTTTTTTAAGGCGTGATCAAAACCATTAAGAAGACCTTAAAAAGGTGCCTATGTTCAGGTTATTTAAATAAGAATTCATTTGCAAGAGAGAAAAACGTACATTAATATATAAGCTACAAGTTATACATTCCTGTAAAATTTCATGTACATCGCTGACGTTTTGAGATTTGCTGCAAACGATTATATATGCGAGGAAAACATAGATTTATATCATGAACCTTCGATAAATTTGTTCTACTCGATCATCTCCTCTGAAAATTGAAGGATTTTATTGCAAAGGCGAAAACCACTGCAAAGAGCACACAGAAACCAACCACCACAACACCTGCTACGCCCAAGAAATCACGCCTATACCCAAACACTTCTTTCAGTACCTGACTTACAGGGGCGAAGTGATCCCCATCTGGCAACCTCATTGGTTTAACATCATCCCCATATTGTGATGTCAAAAGGCCATATAGAGTCCAAGCTATGGGGTTTGCCCAGTAATACCATCTCCACCAGATGGGGATTCTCTGTTCAAAGATTGTAAGACTAAGTTATGATGGTGGGAGGAGGAGAAACTGTAAAATTCACTTTTAGAGGCTATTTGGTCGACATTGAAAGTAAATGGAAAAGAACAAGAGTTGTATGAATTTTTATTAGGGGACAATTGTACAAGAGTGTCAAACAAGAGTGTACTGTGAATTCTTAGGGAGGGATAAGTACCTTGTGAGGAATCATAAAGCCACTGAACAGGTTCCAGAGCATGTAAAATGGAGCAGCAATGATGGAAGCCACATTATGGTTTGGTGTCACGGCCGTCGTCATCATTCCGTAAAAGGTAAAATATAGCATGGTAAAATACATAAAAAATATGTACCAGATGAATTTCAAGGCAGTCCATTCAAATGATGCCATGGAATAGAAAATTGAGCAGTAAATAATCGTCTGTGCAAACACATAAGGGAACTCAATAGCGACCTGCAGATAAAAGAGAGCAGAATTTTGAATCTCCAGAATGGACTTTCATCACATACAGGTACGGGAACAAGGTCAGTGGTAAACCTGAGCAAATGCAAATGGCAGGGCTGCATACATCCCTGCAGCTCTCTCTCTATATGAGACAAACCTTTCAACAGAAACAACAGGTTGAACAGCACTACCATTAGTGATCCCGATGAACAAGACTGCGGCATACAGGGATCCCATGGCATTGAACAATTCTTGCACATTGTCCCTGGAAGAAGCAAATTCAGACAGAGGATATTCTAATGACAGAAATCTAACATAAGCTAAGAGAAAAGACCCTATCAACAGAGACCCAAAAAGATGAGAAAATCATGAATATTTTTAAGGCCAAAGTTTTATTGTCCGGATGTCACAAACATCCAATATTGTTGAAAGAGCTAATATGATAATGACTTTTCAGAAGGATCAAAGGGAAGACCTCTTTGAACCGAATCTCCAGCATATTGTCCCAAGCATTACTGATATCACAACTGTGTAGAAGAAACGCACAGCAGTGTATTGTGGGTATCGCCAATAAGACAAATTATTCTTCCAAAGACAAGTCAAGAACTGGCCAAAGTATGATTGAGAGTACTTTGTTGGGAAGCTCAACTCTTTTGTATTGTTATTTGGCCTGCTCAGAATTTCAGCCAATTCTTTGTTGCGTCTGAAACATGAAAGGACAGTAGTATTAGATAAAGCAGACTCCAATGCCCATCAAAAATGTAGAATCAGCATCAACATTTTTCAAAAGATTGGCATACTGAAATAGATTTGATTTTCGATAAATTTCAGCAAAGTCTACTCCTAGACGTTGTTCTTCAGTTGAAGAAGTGACTTCAAGCATCCATGCAGCAGGGTTATTCCCTGGCTTTATTTTTGCCAATCCTTCAATAGCCTGCAAAAGAAAATTGCATAGCATTTAACTGAATAGCTACTGCCTAAAATTATCAAGATATTGGGTATGTGAGTTACTTGAACCAAACTGACCTCAAAATATTTTATTAATTCACGTGACTCAGGGCCCAGCGGACCAGCATAGATAAGTTCCCCTCCACGTTTCATAAACAAAAGCTGTCATGGTAAATGAGACAGGAGGATAAATAAAAATAATAAACCAGTACATCCCAGCTGTCTTAACTTTCACATGGCAGAAATTCATAATTAAAAGAATTCAGAAGTTTCGATCCTGTTGCTGTCACTTGCAATGAGAATGATATTGTTTAAATAGAACTCTGATTTCAGAGAAACCATATTTCAGGAAGATAATAACAAACAATTACCTCATCAAAAGACTCAAAAATGTCTATGCTGGGCTGATGAATTGTACAAACGATGGTGCGTCCAGTGTTCACAATATTTCTCACTGTCCTCATGACAATGGCTGCAGATCTTGCATCCAAACCTGATGTAGGCTCATCCATGAACACTATGGACGGGTTGGCGACCAATTCAACAGCAATTGTTAGCCTTTTCCTTTGTTCTGTGGACAGACCATCGATACCAGGCAGACCGACCAATGCCCCACTTAATGAAGTAAGCTCAACAAGTTCCATCACCTCGTTGACAAATGCCTGACAATCAACAGTCAAGATTCATGTCCAAGCTTTCCAATGTTACGCCAAAAAAAATATAATGCATGTGTTTATCTGCCGAGCTTGAGCATGGTAATAGATGTATGTACTTGCCTGTTGTGTATCAATGTCCACTTCTGATGGTAACCGGAGCCAAGCAGAGAAAAGAAGTGATTCAAGGACAGTCAAGCAAGGAGAATGGATGTCATTTTGCTCGCAATAACCAGCAATTCTAGCAAAAGTTTCTTGCTTTTTAGGATAACCAGAGATATGTATGCTCCCTTCTACCACCCCTCCGGTTTTCCTACCAGCTAGGACATCCATGAGTGTGGTTTTTCCAGCACCGCTAACTCCGACTAATGCTGTAAGTACACCCGGTCTAAATGCTCCAGTAACATTAACCAACAACTGAAGTCTGTCTTCTACTATCCCTTGCTGTTTCAATTCCTGAAGAGGTAATGTGATTAGAAACTTATATTCTCTGGGTGAATATTTGAAAGAAGACATTTGTCTATGGGACGAAGCTATGTACACACCACAGGAACATCTAGAAAGTAGTTGATATTGCTGAAAGACATGGAAAGTGGTTGAAATGGAAGAACCATCCCTCTCTGTTTGAAATACTTTCCTGCTCAGATAAGTTACCATGAATGCAGCTCAAATATAAAATCTGAGTTATAATGTAGAAATCAGAAGAATATGAAAATCCAGGAAAATTTTCAGTTTACTAACCGTTTGACGAGCCTGAAGTACGTAAGTAATGTCTCAGTTCAATAACATTTTCACCTTTCCTTCTCTTGTCTCTCTCTAGCAGCTCTTCCTTCGATATAACTGCCTGTTTCCTTCCCCAAGCTAAAATGTGTAGCAAAAATGCATTATTAATTAGATTAGATCTTCTATAGATTTGTTTCTAAAAATTTTGGTTGATATGTTGAGCAGCTTACGTTTCAGGTGAGCAAGAAAGAAAGTGAACATCATATTGAGTACAACTGTATATCCAAGTAAGGCACCAACACCGATCCAATACCAGTAGCTCTCTGGAAACAGACTGCGTGCTCTCAGAACTGCCTCTCCTAATGAAAGATTAGTAGTGTTCCCTATTTTCTGCACAAGAAACAGAGAGGAAAGCAAAATTAAGTTTTAGCTAGACTAGCAAAATCTAGAAGTACTTGATGCAGAATCCAAGCCAGACCCCAGCATGACATACATATCAGCAAAAGCAATAAGCCTAAGGGTCTGACATTTGTCTAGTATTGTGTAGCTTCATCCAATATCAGGAGTTCAAATGGTGTTGCTTTTATATGGCCAAGTAATGTCCCCGGGCAAGAGCACAACTTGCTTCAGAAGACATTTGAGCTCTTCTGCGATATCATTTGATTGCCAGGAATGATTTGTTTCTAGATTCATTTTTTTTCATGTGCCTAAATAACATCATTATCATTTTGGTTATCCGAGTTTGGTGCAAGCAAGAATGATTAAAGTACATGATTTCCATGTAATATCAAAAACAATCATTTGCTAGTCAAGCAAAATATGAGAAATAACAGTATGATTACAACCTTAGACCAAGAATGCCCAAGAAATTCATTTACTGAAGCAGCATTTTGAGCATACATCAAAGGAGAAACCCAAAAGCCCCATATCCACCAGCTTGGAATATGATCTGTCACAACAAACGAATATAAGAGACAAAAGCAAGTAGCATCAACTGACAAAACATCAATGCTCATAGTACCTCTTGAGATGATATAACCTCCAAGAGCCATGACAACCAGCATAGCAAAAGATCCAAATGTATTGGAAACTATCATATTGCGACCCAAGGACCCAATTACACGGAAAAGAGCTATGGACATCTGGTGCAGAGAGAAATACAGCAAGAATTGCCGCAAAAATCTGTAAATAAAAATCAATAAGATGAAACCCACTCCAAAAAGTCTAAATGAATTCATTTATCCACAATGGATGTTCTATCTACCTGATGACGTTAGGATCGTATCCAATTACATAATAAGTAACTGCCACCCAAAGACCAGACTCCATGAGTGAAGTTGGAATGCTGAGGATCCAAGAAGGAATTGTATACACCCAGCTGGGATAAAAGTGTAAATCACGATGCTTGTAAAGGACGGGAAGTTTAGCTACCAGCATGGAAACCTCTGTAAACCCATTAAAAAGAATAATGACCATGGAAAAGTATATTGCACCGACATATAAGCCTCCATCATAAATTGTATCATGATGCAATGTGGTCCGGAAAAACACACTCATCGTGATCAAGGCAACAAAAAGAAGCTGCAAAACAGTTCATAATACATCTATGTATCAGGTTTGGACCATTTTACAACATTATCACTAGATGAAATATGTTTGGTCGTCTGCAGTATAGTACAGATCAACTAAATCACAAGAATAACCAACGGAATAGAGTTAGACTCCAACTAACATGATAAGTGGCTGTGTCATATCATCATAATATTCCAGTACCTTCAAACGTGTTTGTGACTTAGCAATCTAACAGAGTAAATAGCATACCTGAATAAATTTGAAAACATAGATAAATGAATTCCGTTTCATTAGTAGCTTCTGCCATGTAAAGCTTGTTTTCAAAAGATCCTTTCCCTTCACTCCATAGCTAGAAGTTGACAATGCCGCTGGATGATTATAACGTCTATCAAAATGAACTTCTAGTTCGTCGTATAAACTTTTACCAGTTTGATATGAACGAAAAGCATCAGCAAACTTTCTTGGAGGTATGTAGTGATAAGGGCGATAAGGATCAGACCAGTACTGCTCTTGATCCTTCTTTGATACCACCTGTACACGAAGAGTTAAAGAAAAAATAACTAATCATAAACCAGAAATTCACACCATAATACTTCAGTACTTACTTCTTGCAGGAAATCTGCTACATTTTTTCTTTCAGGACAAGTAAATCCCAAAGAAGAAAAGAAGTCAAGAACATCATCATGAGGCCCCTGGTACACAATTTGTCCCTCGCAGAGAAGTATGACATCATCAAACAGTTCATAAGTCTCAGGTGCAGGTTGCAATAAAGAAATTACAGTGGTCCCATCAAGCGCACGAGTTGAATGCTTAAGATACTTTATAATTTGATAAGTCGTTGAACTATCAAGCCCATTTGAGATTTCATCCATGAAAAGCACTCTAGCTGGACCAACTAGTAATTCACCTGTAAATAGATGCACATATCTCATTCAGAAACAGCTAAGGAAAAGTGAGGACAAAAAGGTGCTTCTGGTGCGAACCTGTTGTAAGCCGTTTCTTCTGACCCCCTGAGATTCCTTTAAGCATTTCATCGCCCACTAATGTGTCAGCACATATGTCCAACCCTAAAATCTTTGTCATATACATTTTAGTAATTATAAAATGTGGATACATGATCTAAAGCAGAGAAAAGGAAGTTCCTCATTCTAGGGAAAAAATAATATCACATTTCACTTTGCAAAGGCATTGTAGCATTGATTTAATCCTGCAATTCCTGACCAGGTTGTGCCTGATATTGGTGTTACAGCATGATAACATAGGCAATTTCAAAGTTTTTATGTATGGATTAGAATTGATGGCTGTAGGAGAATACCTTCAAGATGTACTCCACCACCAGGCTTGTTTTCTTTCCACCCAATGCCAATGACTGAACAAAAACATTGTAAAGATGCTCATATCCTTGCAAATAATTGTTTATTATCCAAGAAAATGGTATCTGAGTGCAAGTGTGAAACCCAGTACCTTCATGAATATGTCAAGATCTTCATCAGGCTTTATCCCTGAAATCTTTTCTCTTCTTGCAAGTTCCAAAAGCATATCTGAAATGAGCTTTTGTAAATCAGTATAAAGATAAGCATGCCCCAAAGCCACGGTTAGGTATCAAGTCGTAACAAGAAGCAGGGCATGTTTTAGATTTCATTTAGAATTGGGAAAATGCAGAGAAAAAGAAATATAGTTATGTACACATGATCTGCGAAATCTTACCATATTTGGATCCAACACCTTGGCATTGTCCCGCAAACTCTAAAGTTTCTCTTACTGTCATTTCTGCCACATGCCAATCCTGTTGACTTACATAAGCTGATGTTCTTTGAGCAACAAACTCGTTTAGACTGTGTCCGTTGTATGTAATTTTCCCAGAAATCTTCAAAACAAAATTTAAAAAATAAGCAAGCACTGAATCCGGAGCTATCACATAAATCATTTAACAAGAATATGCATCTTTCTGACAGTTTCAACAATAATGAGATTCCTAGAGAGAGACAGTTGAAAAGCACAAAGGTTGAAGAATCACATGGGCTGGCATCAATGAGGAGCACGTAATACTTGACCGCTATCCTAATATCATCATCTCTACTAACAAAGCACTAGCTTTCTGAAACAAAATGCTGAGACATACTTAATAGCTTATAGTGCTTGGTTTTAACTTGAATAATTCTGTTGTTCTATTCCGACTGGTAGCTTGCCTTGACGATTCTATGATGACACTTTCTCTAAACAGCTAGTCGAATGATAAGACATTTCAATCACCTGCAAATTATTTTCAAGACGTCCAGCAAGGGCCAAGAGTAAGGTTGTCTTCCCAGAGCTTGGAGGACCCAACAGCAGTGTCAATCTATCAAGTACAGGATGATACTTAGAACTTGAGACCAAAAAGCGACAAGCAAAATTCACCGTTTGTTATTAGCCCAGACTCGAAGTATTACCTTGAAGGTCTGACAATTGTATTGATGTCATCCAAAATCGTTAACTTGCATCTGTTTCCTTTATAAATTAGCAACTTCCTTAAAAACGCCTTTCAGAAGTGAAGAACACATGACGTTAGGCTACGACGGAAACGTAAATGCAATATCGACTTGAAAAAACATGCATATCAACACACAGTTTATTTACCTCAGTCATGTTGAAAATGAAGTTGGGAATGGTTGGAAGTGCCCTACTTCCAACGTGGACATAGGATTCAACCGTCAGGTTTTGTACTCGAACCTCTATCTTCGGCAATTCCAAAGCCACTCTAAAACCAACAAAAAGTTTCAAGACTTAAGAACAACGTATACGGTCTTGAATGAGAAACATAAGACCAATGTACTCTTTCTAATGAATAAATCAAACGTTATCTATGTTGTTCAAGAGGGCAATTTTTTGTTGCTTCACATGCCATCAAGTGGAAATCCAAAGAATCGGATCCCAAAAGTCTCCTATATCGACAACATTCATCCGGTTCATAGTACAATATTTCCAGTCTTGTCAACTGTGTCATGCTTGATGTAATACTACGTAGCGAAACAGTTGTAAACATAGTAATCTAACGAGTCTCCTATACCAATATGGGCCCTTAAAACTCCAAAAAAGGGGTAATCTCGGTCACGAGATGAGTTAGAAGCTTGTAAAAAGTGCAAGGCTATACATATATAATACAAGAGATCATAAAATTACTTGTCAAGTCGCTTCCTCATTCGATCGAAGAAGCGTTCAGGGTCGTGGTCCACCGAGTCCACCAGCCGGTCCAGCACAAGCTTCTGTTCCTGTGACTCCAGCTCACTTAAATCGATCTCTCTACAGTCACCAACCATGTTCTTGAAAATGCCTCTCCGCACTCTGGCGTAGGTTGGCAAGCGCTCCAGCGCCGCCCACCGGAGCGCCTCCTCGTCCTCTCCCTCCTCCCGAAACGACGATGTTCTGGCGAACACATTCTCCGCCGAGTTCCACATACTTGAGATCTCACAACAAGAAACCAGACGCGGAGATAGAGGCTCTGATGATGGAGAGGAATAGGATTATGATAAATACTGAATGTGGTACATTATCTTCGTGTGTGGAGTTGGTTGAGAGTGCGGGAGGAATTCTACAGTGCAGTACTTTAAAGGGTAGTTGAAGTCTGCATTAATGGCTGCATGTTTCCTTTTATATCTCTCTAGTCAGTGGATTGGCTTTGGCCGGCTCATTAATAGCAGCGGGGAAGACAAATTTTGCAAGTTTTTACATTTTTCAGCCCAACCTTCCTCGCCTATGATATAAATTAAACTCGCTATCTTCTGACTGCAACGTGTTGGTGAGTGATTGATGTCGGCTGCGGGTGATTGCCATGAAGAATTGGTGGTTAAACAATAAAAGTTAAACAAAACAGGGGGTTGAGTAACGGTTAATTGCTTGACAACGTTAAAGTCAAGATGGTGGGAGAGAAAAGCTGAGGGGCTTAGTTTAGACGTTCCAATAAAATCAATTCAATGTCCTTTTGAGGTGTAACGTCCATCCATGACTTATCGTTATCTCTGGCCCTCCCCCTCCCCCTCTCCATTTTCTTTTCTTTTCTTTGCCTTTTTCCTTAAGTTTCTTCCCCTTTCCATCCGTAATCATTCTCCGTGCAAGCCATTTGCTTCTAGATGGCCTCGTGAACGTTGTGAATTTGTTGTCCCAAGCCAAGAAACTTCATTTGAGAAGAATAAAGATTTTAAATCGAATACTAACTCAAATTGCTGCCTTCATCTTGTTCATGAAGCTTCAATGCTTCATTCTTTGGATCCTAGCGCTTGTGATGTAAAGAAATTCAATGCTTGAATTTTTCTTTTGTTACCTGCACGATATTTTTTTCTAATTTACTATACACATCTAGTTTAAGAAATTCTTTAATGTAACACTAACCACTGATATATACTCCCTCCGATTTATAATAAGTGTCGTTTTAGAGGAATGCACATTTATTAAGAAAGTTAATGAAATATCTGTAATACCCTTATTAATTACAAATTAAAGTGCCTTGAAAATATAATCTGTGTAATTAAGATGTGAGATAAATTAAAGGGTAATTTTGGAAGTAAAATTATAAATATGTATAAAAAGTCACAAACGACACTTATTTTGAATAATTAAAATTTCTCTAAAACGACACTTATTATGAATCGGAGGGAGTAGTATAGTTATCGTTAGACTAATGAGTATGGTTCTCCCATGAGGAGTAAAATTACTAGTACTTATGATCTTTCTATTATCTAGTCTAACAAATTATGATACTTAAGATTGAAAAAATTCAAAATTAAAACAATAAGATAAATAAATAAATATAGTTGACTTACTAAATTAAAGATTAAACTAAGAAAAAAAATAAAAGAATACTATGATACCTAGAATCCAGATCCCCGTAAGACTTCTCATGAAATAATGATTTCACAAATCAATTTAATCTATAGTTCATTGGACCGTGGAAATTTCTTAATTATGCTAATATATTTCTTAAGACTATTAACATCTAATCCTAGGCCGATTAATTGAAATCTCTTTCTAATTAAAACCCCTAAAATTCTATTAATCAATTTATTAATTTCACTATTAGGTTTGACCCTAATCTGGAGGATCTGTATTTACCTATCTCTAGGTTTGTATGCAATCAATTTACTAATTTCTCTATTAAATTTTACCTTAATCTGAAAGATTTATGTCTACCTATCTCTAGGCTTGTTTGCGACTCTTTTCTTTAAAAAAGAAAATAGTATAACTTAATAAATAAAGAAAGTATTACAAATACGACTTAGAGCTTAGGGGCGTACCCCTATACAATCCTTGCATTCAAATGAAAGAAGTATAGACAAAATGAAAGGAAAAGCTACATTAGATGTTCAAAGAAAATAGTAAGTTTGAACTACAATTCTGATTCAAATTTGTCAACAGCATCATCTCCCTAATGTCATTAATGATCCCTTATTTTACAGACTCCATTGATGAGATTTGTTTGCAAATCTTCTGCGATTTCATTCTCTCCATGAGGTATATGCGGAAAGCCCCAAAGTAAGTATGTAAATCAACTTATTAGTTTTCGAGGAGGCATTCTGGTTTGGCAGACTTTGTGTAATATTTGTGAGAGAATTCCCTGGATTAAGCCATAGAAATTTTCTTATGACATATTTTTATATGTTGTTGTTAAATGGACATCTAAAAAGTAGGTGACCTCTTGATTCCTCATGTACCAAACACATTGGACAAGTTTTGCAACTAGCAAGTAAGGCATTCTATTAGTGGTGTTGAACTTATTTTTAATTACAAGCCACAAAATAAAAGAGAGTCTTGGTGTTAAAACCTTTCTCCAATCAACCTTCAAATATCTTCTTCTTAATAGGTTTTTGATGGTTTTGTTGGTTAATTCATGGATAGGTTGTTCTTTCTGGTAGAAGGTATCTAAAAAATTGGATTAGGAGGGTATGCAAGTTGTAAATGTCTCAGTTTATGGGAGAATTGCCAAGAATTTTTGTTAATCATTGAAATAATTCTGGTGTGGAGAGACGAGATTGACGAAATCCTTGAGGTGTAAAGAGTGTGCAGGAGTTGTCTTTAGCCTGACCAATTATCATACCATAATGACACTAACCTACCATTTCCAATTCTGCATGAAATATCAGCTTGTATCATATCCCTCAACTTTAGCGGTTGGGTTAGGAAGTGTGAATTTGAGGTATTATTACTGATTTCTCATATGCATATGCCTTTTAAGAAGTATGAGTGTAACCATTTAATCCATAGAGACTTTTTGTCCACTAATATCCACCAGAATCTTTGAAGGATCAATGCATGTTTTGTAGTCTTAATCGAAGAGATGTTCAATCCACCTTCTTCTTTGGGAAAGCATAGTTCAATCCATTTCACTTTAGTTACTCTTTTGTGCCATCCGGATGACTCCATAGGAAGTTCTTGAGCAGCCTTTCAATAGATTTGTTGATGTTTTGGGATAGGAATATGTGTGAACTCTAGTATAGTTGTATAAGAATTGCTTAGAGATGTATAAGCTTCCTTCTTTTGCTTTTAATTGTCTCCCAGATTCCTTCTATTGAGTGTTATCAACCCCTTCTTAATTTCTTTGAGCTTTTGTATATATTTGAATGCCTTATATCCGCTCATATGTGTATTTAGGCCCCTAAGGATTGCTTCATCAAAACTAGGAGAATTAACTAGATAGTTGTTAAACTTAAATGGTTCATTCCTTCTTATATTTAGCCTTTAGGATAAACTTATAGGATTATAGTCAAATATCCATAGGTTGCCAAAGTGAGAATAACTATTAGGGAATTTTGATAGCCAATAGGGTTAACCAATGCTCTACCAAGCTTTTTTATCGAGAAACTAGGTACCACTCTACTTGTTGTTTCAGTTGAAAATTTTGCCATCATATCTTAGGTTTGTTATTTTCAACTGACATATTCATCTCAGGAGCTCCTCATTATTATGATATGGTTTTATCTCTTCCCTTTATCTTCATAAGCTACCTATGTACAGTTGAAGTCACCAATAATTATTCAAGGATCTTTATGATTATCTTGTAGAACAATTAAGTCTTTCCACAACTATTTCCTCTAAACTTCCATATTAGCTAGATAGATTACCATGATGTTAATTCTTATGTTTCTTTCAAAAAGGGTTCACTTTGTAATGTATGAATTGATTAGAGTAGTTCTTATGAAGGAGCTAAATAATACTAGGGTTGAAAGCGACTAAGATTCTACCATTATAATGAGCAACATGGTTGCTTAAGGTAGTTCATCTCTTTTTAATAAATAATAAATACTTTTGAAAAATGTGGTCTTTTATTTTAATCTCCAAATCTCTAAAAGACTGATAAAATTAGATTTTTTTTAAGAGCGAGAAATCAGGTAGAGATTGATATTTATTAGGGTTGTTTAAACCCCTTAAGCTCCATTCTAATCCATCCATTATAAGGGGATAATGGTGTTGGTGTTAAGTCAGAATTTTGACTTCTCGAATAAAGTAATTTTGATGACAAACAAAAGTAAATGCAAAGAATAAAAAGCAGACGAAAGAGAAAAACAGACGGAAGCTGCGAAGAATAAAAAGCAGACGAAAGAGAAAAACAGACGGAAGCTGCGAAGAATAAAAAGCAGACGAAAGAGAAAAACAGACGGAAGCTGCGA
>JANZXV010000008.1:26996655-27008768 GCA_027576455.1 Erythroxylum roigii
AGAAAACATCAAAATACTGAAGTATGTTCAGTGAGATAACACCAGTTCATATTATTGAAAAACACACTCACTGTACCATTCCCACTCTTTTTACTCAATCTTTCTCCATTCATTTCAGATAGCTATGATTCTTGGTGGAGATGTAGATCAATGTCTTACGAATCTAATGATTCAAGAATCAAATCATTTGGAGGTCTAGAGAAGAAGTTATGGCCAAAAGAATCCAACATGTTCATATCTTTACCCGTATTGTACATACCTTGGCGCAATCGCCATAACGCTCACTACAGATGTCGGATTGACTTTATTTTTGGACTATTAGAAAGAGGACATCTAGATCTACAACTTTCATGAAGACCTCGAAAGCCAATTCTATAGCCTGACTTCTGTATCGTCTCACTTTTGCATCGTTTCACTTTCTTTTTGTCTTAGTTCTATCGTCTCATTTCCATCGTCTTACTTTCTATCGTCTCACTTCTTTCGTCTCACTTTTGCGTCTCACTTTTTGCGTCTCACTTCTTTCGTCCCATTTTTACGTCTCATTTCTTCCGTCTCACTTTTGCGTCTCACTTCTTCAGTCTCACTTTTGCGTCTCACTTTTTCAGTCTCACTTTTGCGTCTCACTTCTTCCGTCTTACTTTTGCGTCTCACTTCTTCTGTCTCACTTTTGCGTCTCAATTTTTTCGTCTCACTTTTGCGTCAGAACATCTATTCTTATAAGAATCATAACTTTTGACTCCGATATCTAAAATTTTCATACTATATACCGTTGGAAAAATAAAAGAAATATATACAACTTTTCAGAAGGCAACTTTACTAAAATCTATTTATATAAATCCCAAATGTGCCCCTAAAGTCCGAAGATGAATTTTCCATTCATACACTAACGTACTGCACCCAATTCTTAACTTCATGAAATTTTGAGACTCTTAGAGATAGAATTGAAATTCGATGTCTTCATAAGAAATGTAGCCATACGTTTCTAGTTTAATCCAAATCAAGAATCATCTCGTTTGGATAACTAAAGAGAACGTTATGGCTAACAGACCGAAGCACACTCGGGGAACATATTCCCGATCACTACCAATTTGGTTTCTACATCTTTCCTTCTCAAAACTCATACCAAGATCACTCTTTCTATTCCCTCTACTTCTCATTTTCAATAAGATCACATTTAAAATCAATTATACCCTGAAGTTGTCAATGAATGCATGTACCACTTTTTATGTGCAAACATTCAATATTTATGTGCATATATGCTAACATTATGCATGAGCAAGAAAAATGCATTGTCTTAATTTCTCTTTGAGCTCCCATGTACTAAAATTTTGGATCCTAACCCTTTATATGGGGGCGGGATGTTATAGGTACGGTACGTACCACCCGGTACCAACCAGTATATAACAAAATCCAAAATCATGATCCATCCACTTAATAAATAGTGCCTATAAAAATTGGATAGATAGATACTTATAGAACAAGGTAGGCATAGAATAACGAAAACAGGTGATCTGAACCCATAACTAACTAATGACATAATTCCCACTTTAATATTCACTACAATGTCATCTATTACATGATGATTTAATTGCTTTAGCCTTATTACCTATACAGTAACAGTATTAGTGTCATATTTGATTATAGTACAGTACTCTATTGATACTAATCAATATCAAATACCGTTTTAGGTAATTTGTAAATTTATAAAATAGTCTTTGAATTTTTTTAAAATTATAAAATAATATTTCAATATGTTGTAATGTATAATTTATAATTTTACATGAACCTTATCTTCAAAAATGGTAATAATAGAAATTTAAAATAACAACAAATTATTTATTTTTATTGAATCAATCTTAAATTAAAGATAATTTATACTTAATTGAAACCAAAATAAAGGTTAGAAATAGAACTCCATTGTTAAATGTTCTTAAAATAATAAGGCGTGTTCTCATTCTTTAGACAAAAAAAATAATTAGTCATAAATTAAATTTATAAATAAATTATTACTTAATTTTAAATTATCAAATGATTTAAAATATAATTAAAAAATATATTCTTATATTCACTTTAATTTTGATACATACAACTAAAAAAAGGAACCAAGTGTAATTTATATGCTTGGGATATTTATGAAATCAATATTTGTCATATTAGGTTATTGATGATAATATACTTTCAACATAAAAGAATTTTACAAATTTTGTTGGCATTTTTTGTATTTGGTTGAACTCATTTCACGTTTCCAAAACAATGATAAGAAGTGGATTAGATGTGAAGGAAGAGAGGACTTATTTCATCCTTTAGTTTTAAAAGAAAAGTGAGCTAGCATAGTAACAAAACCTAAACTTTGTTTTTGAGAAGAAGACAACACTTTTCATAATGAAAAACTCTCAACGTTTTCTTTTCATCTCTCATTTAACTGTTGGCTTTTCCGAATCTCTCTTTTGGAAATCACTTTCCTTCCCTCATCTCGCCTATTAAAATCTCTTAGCCTTCTTTGATTTCTCTCATGGAGTTCGACCTTCATCTCTTTAATTGTTAGGTCTAAGGATGAAGCATGGCATGGTGCGATGGCAATGGCTATGAATGATGGCGCGACGGCAAGGGGTGGGTGGCGATCCTGAACGTTGGAGGGAAGGAGAATGTTGAAAATGGGTAGAGAGAAGAGAGAGAGATGAAAATGGCATGGAGTCTATGCAATTTAGCCCCTGAAGATTTAGAAATTTACGATACCGGTTGATATTTGGCCAGTATTTCAAATACCAGCCGATACTTGACGAGAAATCCTATACTAGCCAGATTTAGAACGTTGGTATCGAAGACATTGATTTCGTAATGTTTTTGGCCGGTACTGCAACATCCCACTATTATAGAATATATATGAACATCCAAGGACATTCAAGTACATATCCTATGGTAATAGTATGTTAGAGCAAAAACAAATCCAACTTACACATGGCATTAACTAACTTAATTAAAAGTCATCAAATTTTAAAACCATTCATTGCATTCATTCACGAAAGCTTACATTGTATTTTACATACTTTATACAAGTTCTAGATAAAAACTACAAAATAAAAAAGTACATCTCTTTTGATGTCAGCTGACAGACCTCTGAGCCATAACTAAGTTCAAAATGTTTCCCTAGTCCAGTTAAGGAACTATGTCTCCTGTCTCATACCTGAAAATTCACGTTACAATTTTTATGAGTTTTGCGAACTCAATGAGCGAACCATCATCGATGATTTCACCCAAGTCATATACAAAAATCACATATTTTACATATATTCATTCAAATCATGTATAATACAAATATAATCCAACTAGTCACATTATCATGTCATATCATGTTTTCAGCACAAATTCAGAACATATTCGTAATCACAAAGATTTATACAAATGCAGATGCATATGAGACTCTAGATTCGTTATTATTGTTGTAACCAAGTGCCTATCACATACGTATACAGATACTGGCCCATTGGGCTCAGTCAGAACGAAATTCACGGAGCAAAGCTCTATGTGTTCACGGAACAAAGCTCTACGTGCAGAATACTGAGCTTAAAGCTCTATCAAACTGGAAACTCCGATCACAAAGCCTTTATCTGAGCATGTATTTTATAAAATGCATCAAATACAAAGTTTACCATGTATAACAATCACAAATGATGCATATTCAGAATATCATAATCATTTGACCTAAGTCCGGCATTCAACTTTCGTTGAGAATTCAAAAATTATACAGAGTTTTGCAACAATTCATAACACTTCCAATACATAACCAAATATTAAACTCCTCGGACAATTCATGTCCGGAATTCAGAACACAATCAGTACATATCAAATTTAATTAGTCATTCTCATTCACATGTAAGTAGCACTTCAATATCACATTCATCAATTAATACCTCCGACCTTCATGTCCGGAATCAGTACACAATTCAGTACACATTCATCAATATCAAATTCAATTCAGTACTAAACAAAACAAATCAAGGTGAAACCATCTTAGGTTACTCACAATACACTCTAATATGCTATTTCCTGGATGGTCTGACAATGTCTGACTGGTGTCCAATGTGCTCCTCTATAACATACACAATACATATCACAATATTACACAATTATGTACTCATTAATGCACATTTATATATACTGAATATGTACAATGCATGTTCATGACAATTTTGGGTTTCTGATCATTAATCTTATCACAATAATCATTTGGATATCCACTTTCAATTGATTAACTCATATTTGTCTAAAGATACACTTTCGGGTCCATTTTGCACAATTATTTTCATCAAGAAAGCGAAGGAATTTGATAACATTTCCTTCTAACAAATTATTCTCCTATGTCTTAAGTCTCAATTGATACCAATATCATTGAATTTGGTTCATTATTCAATGAGTTATGCTCAAAACACCACAGACTATGACATGTGAAATTTTGGCTAATGCATGATCATGCATTCAAGTTGTATACCTCATATCTCTCAATTTTAGTATCCAAAAATTACAAACTTTATACCAATTTAAAGCTAACAGAATAAGCTACAACTTTGGTAAAGACACTTCAGTCTAATTCAACTTACATCAATACAGTTTATTCAATAACTATATGATATAATTTTTGTCCCTGATAGTGTTACAGCTTAAGCGAAGACTCAATTACATGCCAATTTTGAAAATCTTAAAGACAGAATTAAAATTTGACTTCTTCAAGAAAGTTGTATACATATGCTCTAGTTTAATCTAAATTAAGAACCAAAATCTACAAATCAAAATATAGCCAAAATATCGAAGCATGTTCAGTAAAAATATTCCAGCTATCAAATTCCAACACAATCAATCATTAACATCATATCGCATTCATCCTATTTCATCATCATCAATTCTCTATTATAACATGCCATAAACACTAATATTTCACTTACTTGTTCAATTCTAATCCCAGCTTAAAAATCACTCTAAATTAGTACTCCAAACATGCAGAGTCATCACACATTCAAGGTGGAACTTGGAAGGATCTCAGCTAGGACAATATGGTAACTATATTTTGATTCTCTAATTAATTTTGTGAGGGTGAGGCACGAATTATTGGTGCAACAATCATACATGAACATAAAAAAACATAGGGAGGTGCAAGGAAGAGTGTTTCGGTGGTGTGTGAGAGGAAGGAAGAAGAGAAATGACCATAGCTAGAGTTGCTCCTGCTGAAACTTACACCTAAGGTGTGTTAGGTGTCATCCAATGGAATGACCATATGTCTTATAGCATGTTCAACACTTATCAAGCATGGGTGCTGCCAAATGTCTCCAACTAACTAGGTCACTTGTCCATTAATCAACTGTGCCATTTGTCATCAACTTACCAAACCATTTGTCACAAAATAATTGATCCATTTATCACTTAATTACTAGTCTATTTAATTACAAGACTTCCTTATAATTTAATTACTAGTCACTTAATTACAAGACTTCCTTATAATTTAAGTAACTTTATAAAATTAGTAAACTTTAAAATTTTCATAAGAACTCCTTTTTATTTTTTTTAAAATACTTCTCCTGAACTTATTTTAAAAATAATAAAGAAATATACGTTATATGAATATTACATATGGACCAATAAAATGTTATTGGTATTGTTACTTAACCTAACCCAAATCAAATAAATCTAACTTAAACCAATAAGTTAAGATAAATATAATAAATTAGTTCGAGCAATTTCAATAATTAGATTGGATCATCGTGTTAATAATATTTAATTTGTTTACATATAATGTTTATATTACATATTCTTTGTCTTTATTTTTTAATGAAAGTCTAAAAGAAGTGGTTTTTCTAAAAAATCAAAAACTAAAAGAGAGTTTTTGAGAATTTAATGATTAACTTTTAAGTTACTTAAACCATAAGGAAGCTTCATATCTTTTACCCGTCATTTAATTTATTTCTCAAGCAATAACTGTTATAGGGATGTTAAAGTTTAAGTCATATCTAAGAGGTGAACTGACATTTGAAAATAAGTGATATATTATTTCTCGCCCACTATTGCATAAGGAACATAATTACAATAGGAATTGGAGTTTCATTCTTAAGTTTGTTTTTGGTACTTAATCTTCTCTTAATGACTAGTTAAAGAATAAAAGATAACTTGGGATAGTCTTAAGGAAAGCATAATGGGTTTTTCTATGGAACCATTAACATACTCATATGAAATAATTCCCAATAAGTCTTGTTCGTGAATTTACCAAATTTATACCTCAACAAATAATTTTTCCATCATCATTTAGAATAGAGGAGTAATCTAATAAGGAGTCAATAATTGAGTTGAATCCTTTTAAGTTAAGAAAAGGATAATACTATGAATTCTCTTGATGATTGTTGAAACTTTGGAATTTTCTTTCATCCTAACCATTAGAGAGTTAGAGTTTGGTAATTTATAAAAAGAGCTATATGGATTCCAATTGTTATACCATAGTTATGTCCTTTATCCACTCCCTATTTTTACTCCCAGATAAGGTCCGATAGCATCTCTTAGGCTAAAATTTTGCTTAAAAGAGCAAGAGGTGTCATCTTTAACTTGTATTTTCCATATGTTTTTTCCTTTAAGGAATTCATAATGAATTTATTAAACCCAAAGGGATTCATGGTTATTAAAGAGATTCTAAATCCTTTTCACTAATAAAACTCCATTCATTATTTTGATGGACTTAATTCCATGCTCTTATGCTTATTTTTAAGAGAATACTTTAGACTATTTAATCTTTTTCCTTTGACGAATCATCCCCTTTACATATCCATAAGAATCTTTTATCAACTTTTCAATTGCCTTGGTTTATGTAAGTTAGGAATTGATGGTTTTTTTGAGATTACATCACAAAGAGGCTGACAGTCCTTATGATTGATTTTGGTAGTTAAGATACGGATTCTTAGGTACTTGAGAGGAGCCTGTTCTATATTGTACTAATTAAATGGCTAGTTGTTCAAATTCTCTTAAGCTACCTACAAAGACAAATAAAGAACTATTTAAGTTGTTAATGGCTAAGCGTAACAAGTTGTTGAACATTTTTAAAGAGTCTATCATGATGTTGAGAGAGTTGGAGTCAATTCTACATAATAGTAACATATCATCCACAAATGAGAGGTTGAAGAGGTTGAGTCTTTTGTGGTGGAAGTGACAGTTGAACCCCCTTCCATTATTGATATTCTTTCTTACATATCTTGTCAACACTTCAATACAAAGAATAAATAAATAAGGGGATAATAGGTCTCCTTACCTCAAACCTTTGACTTTTTTAAATAGTTAAATTGCTCCCGATTCACCATAACGCTATATAAGGTGGTTGGGCCATATTGTTAGACCTGTTAAATGAATTTATCTAGGAATCCAAAATTTGGAATATTATGGAACAAAAAATTATAGTTAATTGTGTTGAATGCTTTATGGAAATCTACTTTGATTGAGAAAATTCTTGTAGTTGGCTTCCTGTGATAATTTTTAAAGAGATCTTGAGTAATTAAAATATTGTACCCTATGTTTGTTCCTTGTAAAGAAAATTCTTGTGATAAGAATTGATTAATGTGATTAAGCTACCTTTCACTCTAGCTACTAAAATCTTTGAGAGAATCTTATAAATGACATTGTAGCAAGCTATTGGTCTATAATATTGTATGGTTTAGGGATTAAATCTTTTGAGAATGAGACAAATATAAGTCTTATTGATTCTTTTTGTCATTTTATATAAATTAAAGAACTCACAAAATTACCTGAGTAACTGTGATGCCTACCAATCTCCAATCTTTTTTTTAAGAAATAAGCATTTAACCTTTTTGGTCTTGGGGCCTTGTTAAGGTTGAGACTAAAAACATATTCTTTGATTTCCTTTTTTGTGAAAGATTTGGTGAGCATCATCTCCAAGTCATGATTAGTAGATGTATGAATAATTAATTGAATGATTTTGAGAGAATAGTTATTGTTACCTAGAGTACTTAAGGATTGTTTAACATGACTAATCATGTTGATGTTCCTCTTTATTAATATTTTACTATGGTAAAATTTTACATTTTTACCACCTTTATTTTACCATTGTATTCTACATTCTATTTTAGTAGTAAGTTATGTTTCTTAAGGGCTTCAACATAATTGGAGGGGGCATCCTAGCTTGTAGCTTTTCAATGCATATGTATGCTTCAAAGCCATTAATATAAAAGTGTATTCCTCTAGTGATGGCATATTTAAACCCTAGGGTAAATGACAAAAAGTTTAAGAATCTGCAATGACTTTTCCTAGGGTTAAGATTGTTTAGAGGATAAACCTCAATTGACGAATGATATAAGGAGAGAGATAGGTTAAACTAAACTCTGCCATTTTTATGGGTAGCTAGCCATCATGAATTCACCAAAGTTCAATTGATTTCCATTCTTAGATGTCATTTATCTATCTACTTATAAAGCATTATCCATCAAAATTAAGGTCACTGAGATCTTCTTAAGGCATTTTTAAAGTCATTATTATACCATTTTTGAATTTGTTCCCTCAATCCCATTGTTGTATAAAGAACCATTTAAGTCCCCAAAACCAACTAAGGTAAAGAATAGAATTTCCAAGTCTGATTAGATTTTCCCAGAGCTTGTTTATGTTATTGAAAATGTATAGACAAAAGTTACATTCATTAAGATAGGAGCGGGGTTGATTAAGAACTTGAGGTATAAGAGCTAATCACTATAATGATGGTGATGCATTGATACTATCCTAGAGCTATAGACATCCATAATTATTCCTTTTTGGTATGTGATATGATTGCTCAAAATATTCCATCCTTTAAGCAAAAAGCAAATGGTTTTCCTATTAGTTTATTCATTTTATTTTTGGTATTTAAAGACTAATCAAATTATAACTATTGATAAAGTTCCCAATTATTTATTTTTTAGGCCTTTTTGGAGCCTCTTAACATTCAAATTAATAAAATCCATAGAATATATGAAGAGGAAGGGTCCTTCTTCTTAAGTTTATAACTTGGCTTCTTTTTCTTGATTGATATGAACTCCTCATCATTGTTTTTGTTTTAGGTATGAGTTATGCAACTTTTGGAATGAGCTTTTGAGCATTAATTGGTAAGTGCTCAATTGTTGGAATTATTTCTTGAGATGTGTTAGGGGATGCTATAGGACTTAGGGTATCATTTTCTAGTGGATCTTAGAGCATAATGAATCATTAGAATTTATAAGAATTAACATATTTAGAGCTTTAGTGTGAATATTTTAATCAGACGTAGTATTTAGCAAGTCAGCACGTAGAGATTGGGTTAAATTATCCAATGTTTTTATTTTGTCGATAAAAGCATTTGGATCTATAAAATTACTTGGTTTAGGATCATCTAAGGCTATGACATGACTTGGTTCAGGATTTAGCTTTGGATTTTGGGTAATACCCTCTTTGCCTAGTAGTTTTTAGAGTTCCTTATTTGAAACCTTTTGTATTTTTAAGAAAGCATAACTAGCTTAAAGTAAATGATTAATTACATGTAGGCTTAAATCGATCACAAAAGATAGGGTTAGAGGAAATTTACAGGCCAAACACTTACTTTTAGATGAACATAACCTCCAATACATATATGCCCATACTATGTCTATCTTCAAAAGTTATAGACAGATCCATAGTTTATACCCATACGTATCTTCTAATTTGCACTCAACTCTCTAGAGATACTACAGGATTTGTGGACACTAGACCTCAGAATGGATATAAGTTGTATGGTATCAAAGTTTCTGTAGTAAAAATGACCTTGCTCATAATTGTGCTAGTTGAGACCTTTTTTAGAAAAGTTAAAAAAAAATCAATTTTTTATTGATTAGTATTTAAGTTATGTTTCTTTTTAGTTAGAAAAACTTTGAGATATATTTTTATGAGAGCCATTAAAGCTTCTTTCATATGGTTAGAAAAAATTGTATTAGCTTCTTATTTAAAGTATTTTCAATTTATTCATCATATGCTAAGGTTTGCCTATCTCTAATTTTGTTTTAGAGTTTCTCTGTTGTTCAATTCCTTTGTCTCATGCTATTTATACTTATTATTCGTAAGAAAAGAAAAGAAAGAAGGTGAACAACAACAGTTACTTGAAGAAACTCATTCTCAAAAACAAATTGAAATTATTATTGATCTTTCCTTTTTTATTCAATTTCTATAATTCTTACTTAATTTATGAGTTATTTTCTCTTTTTGACCAATAGTTCTTAAATTTTTAGACTCTATAAGTTTGGATTCTTATTTAACTTTGTTTAGTTCCTTAAAGAACTTTTAAAGGAAGTAAACAGTGAAATATTAGTAGTTTGTCACCTTTAAGAGCATATACATGAAGGGGTGAGAGAAAATTTTCTTTACTAATTTTTCTTACATCTTTCAAATATGTCTTCTAAAGGTGTTTTATCATCAAATGAGGATAAAGGCTATTCATATTTTATGTAGATCAAACAACAACATTTTGAGAGTATGAATATGATGTTTGGCGCGATTAGAGATGCAAGATATTGCCATAGATAATTTGCAAAGGGAAACAATCCGTACAAGTTCCTAATGCACATTAGTCACAAAGGTGGTTATACCATAATTTGGTGGGATCATATGGTTACCGATAGGAGGAGGAATTGTAAGCGACCTATAAAGACTTAGAATAAATCAAAACCTCTCATGAGATGGAGATTTGTGGCAAGCCACTAATATGGAGATTTGTTTTAGAAGTTATAAATTCTTAGTCGAAGATCAATAAGTGTAGAATATTATCACAAGGAGAAAACATTAGTCATAATTTGAGCCAATATAAAAGATAATAGAGAAGCAACTATAACAAGATTCTTGAATGGTTTCCCCAAAGATATAACCAATATAGTAGAGTTACAACAATATGTGCAGTTAGAAGAGATGGTTACATGTTATGAAGGTTGAGAGACAACTAAAAACAAAGGAATATCAAAGTACCTAATTGGTACTAGTGCTTACGAGGAAAAAGATAATAGGGGTTGTTCCGAAGCAAAAACTAAGCCAACCAAAAACAAAAGATGATGTCTACAGTCAAGGAACTGATAAAATCAATTGTCAACATCCTCAAAATAGATCTATTAATTGTTTTTGATTTTTAAGAACATGGCATATTGCATACCAACACCCAGATAAGAGAATAATAATCATAAAGAATGATGGAGAGGTGTAAAGTGTAAGTTATTCAAACGAATATAATCCTTTACCAGTGTAAAGGGTCTAGTGCTAAGACTATTGAGTATGTTGTTGAAAGTGAAATGCTTATCATTAGGAGGGCATCAAGCCTTCAAATTAAAGAGAATATGTCAAAGTTATAAAGGAAAACATATTTCATACTGTATGTCACATTTATGACAAGATATGTAGTATGGCTATTGTTGGAGGAAGTTACACTAAAGTAGTTAACACTACTCTTAAAGAGAAATTGAGTTTGCCCATTATGAAGCATTTGAAGCCATACAAGTTTCATGACTAAATGAATGTGGTAAGGTGAAGTCATTAAGTAAGTGCTTTTTTTTTGTGAATATTGTAATGAGGTATTGTGTGATATAGAACTTATGCATATTGGCTATATTCTCTTAGGGAAATTTTCGGAATTCGATAAAAAGACCATAAAAATGGATCTATAGATAGATATTCCTTCGTCATGAACAATAAGCTCATTACTCATATACCTTTAACATTTAAGTAGGTTTATGAAGACCAATTGAGATTGAGAAGAGAGATTAAAGAGAAGAAGAGTGAGGGTCGAAAAAGGGAGGAATTTAAGGAGTGTTATTTATGTTAACCATGGTTTTGAAACCTGGACCGAATCGACCAGTTCGATTGGTGACCGGTCGGCTATCTGGTTCGGGTGAGCCCTAAAAATCAGTCCTCAATTGAACCAGTAAGAACCGGTAAGAACCGGTCAATTGACCGATCGAACAGAGACTGGTCGAACCGGTTCGATCGCTGGTTCAATAAATTTTTTATTTTTTATTTTTTAAATATTTTTAAATATTATTTGGTATATTTTTCTATTTTTTAATATTACTAATATTATATATAATTAAATATAATTATTGCGTAATTAT
>JANZXV010000008.1:27117338-27129939 GCA_027576455.1 Erythroxylum roigii
GCCTAACCTATTAGGCATTGAATAAATATATGTGGATATATTTATTGGGCTAGATTGAATTAAGTTGTCGGGCTTTATTATATGAGATATAATGGGCCGAAACTTATTGGGCTTCAATAGGATTAGGTTTTCTCCATAAATAGATAAGCTTAGGTCTCATTAGATGAAAGACACAATTGTCACGAAACCCTAGCCACCATCCGAGAAAAAAATCGTGCAGCGTTCAAAAAGAGTTTCAGGACGTGCTAGCACACCACAACCACAGCCCAGATAGTACATACTCGTGTGGATACCGGTAGAGGGCATTCACGTTTGCAGTGTCTTGGAATCCGAAAAAGAAGCAACCTATCCACGGCAATAAGGTATTTTCGTACATCCTTGGTATTTTTTATTATACTTCATGTTGTTGTATAATCTTTTCCGCAGTGTATTGTGAATACTCAGACTGTACATGATCCAACAAATTGGGGAAACCAAAGTGATATTTCGTGGGATACGAAAAGTTCTTCCCACTAGTATAGTGACTGCCATGGTAGCTAGAAAAATGCTTCATAAAGGATGCCAGGGATATCTAGCTTACATGATTGAACAACGTAATGATGAGGTTCAATTAGGTGATATTCCAGTAGTCAGAGAATTCCCCGATGTGTTTCTGGAGGATCTTTCAAGATTACCCCCAGATAGGGTAATAAAATTTGAGATAGATTTACCTCCATAAACCCAACCGATTTCAAGTACTTCATACAGAATACCACCAACGGATTTAAATGAATTAAAAGTGAAAATGGAGGAGTTGTTAGATAAGGGATTCATAAGACCCATCACTTCTCCATGGGGGGCTCTAGTCTTATTTGTTAAAAAGAAAGATAAGAGTTTAAGATTGTGTATCGACTATAGACAATTGAATAGAGTGACAATTCACAACCAATATTTGCTCCCAATGATTGATGATTTATTTGATCAGCTACAATGATCCAAGGTTTATTCAAAGATTGATATAAGATCAGGTTATTATCAGTTGAAAGTCTGCAGTGAGGATATTCTGAAAACTACCTTCAGGACTAGGTACAGGCATTATGAATTATTGGTTATGCCCTTTGGATTAATGAATGCTCCAGTTGCTTTTGTGAATTTGATGAATAGGGTGTTTCGGAAGTACCTAAATAAGTTTGTGATCATTTTAATTAATGACATATTGGAGTACTCAGGCAGTCATGAGGAGCATGCAGAACACCTTTGGATAATATTACAAACCCTACAAGAGCACCAGTTGTACGCTAAACTTAGTAAGTGCCAATTTTGGCATGATATGGTTGCTTTCTTATGTCATGTCATCTTAGCTGAGGGATTTAGTGTGGATCCTTAAAATATTGAAGTTGTTACTAAATGGAGACCTCCTACCACTATGACAGAAGTCAAGAGAGAAGTTGTTACTAAATGGAGACCTCGTACCATTATGACAGAAGTCAGGAGTTAACTTAGATTGGCAGGCTATTATAGGGAATTCGTTGAAGGATTTTCTATAATAGCAACCCACTTACCAAGTTAACAACAAAAGAGGAGAAGTTTAAGTGGTCAGATGCTTGTCAACGAAGTTTTGATGAATTGAAAGAAAGGTTGACGACAGCTTTTATACTTACATTACTGATGGGGACTAATGGATTTGTAATGTATAGAGATTCCTCGAGATAGGGGTACAAGCATTATGAATTATTGGTTATGCCCTTTAGATTACTGAATGCTCCAGTTGCTTTTGTGAATTTGATGAATAGGGTGTTTCGGAAGTACCTAAATAAGTTTGTAATCATTTTAATTGATGACATATTGGTGTACATAAGCAGTCATGAGGAGCATGCAGAACACCTTCGAATAGTTACAAGAGCACCAGTTGTATGCTAAACTCAGTGAGTGCCAATTTTGGCTTGATATGGTTGCTTTCTTATGTCATGTCATCTTAGCTGAGGGATTTAGTGTGGATCCCCAAAAGTTTGAAGTTGTTACTAAATGAAGACATCGTACCACTATGACAGAAGTCAGGAGTTTCCTTAGATTGGCAGGCTATTATAGGAAATTTGTTGAAGGATTTTCTAGAATAGCAACCCACATACCAAGTTAACGCGAAAAGAGGAGAAGTTTAAGTGGTTAGATGCCTGCCAACAAAGTTTTGATGAATTGAAAGAAACGTTGACGACAGCTTTTATACTCACATTACTGATGGGGACTAATGGATTTGTAATGTATAGTGATGCCTCGATTGGGGTACAGGTATTATGAATTCTTGGTGATGCCCTTTAGATTAATGAATGCTCCAATTGCTTTTGTGAATTTGATGAATAGGGTGTTTCGGAAGTACCTAAATAAGTTTGTGATCATTTTAATTGATGACATATTGGTGTACTCAGGCAGTCATGAGGAGCATGTAGAATACCTTCGGATAGTATTACAAACCTTACAAAAGCACCAGTTGTACGCTAAACTTAGTAAGTGCCAATTTTGGCTAGATATGTTTACTTTCTTATGTCATGTCATCTTCGCTGAGGGATTTAGTGTAGATCCCCAAAAGATTAAAGTTGTTACTAAATGGAGACCTCCTACCACTATGACAAAAGTCAGGAGTTTCCTTAGATTGGCAAGCTATTATAGGAAATTCATTGAAGGATTTTATAGAATAGCAACCCACTTACCAAGTTAACACGAAAAGAGTAGAAGTTTAAGTGGTTAGATGCCTATCAACGAAGTTTTAATGAATTGAAAGAAAGGTTGACGACAACTTTTATACTCATATTACTGATGGGGACTAATAGATTTGTAATGAATAGTGATGCCTCGAGATAGGGGTTAGGATGCATACTCATGCAGAATGATAAACCTATGCTTCTAGGCAATTGAAGAAGCATGAGAAGAACTACCCCACCCACAATCTAGAATTAACAGCAGTAGTTTTTGCATTAAGAATTTGGAAGCATTACTTGTATGGTATTCCTTGTAGGATTTTCACAAATCATAAGAGAATGTAATATTTTTCACTCATAAGGAAGTAAACATGAGGTAGAGGAGATGGTTGGAGTTAGTAAAAGATTATGATTGTATGATAAAGTACCACTCTGAAAAAGCCAATGTAGTGGTTCATACCTTAAGTAGGAGACCTACTAGTTTAATAGCACAACTGAAGGCAATGCATCTTCCACTTCTAGTGGAAATGAGGTCTTTATGAGTGAGATTGGCTATGGCAGACTCAGGGGCATTAATTGCTACCTTTCATGCTCATTCCATTTTGGTGGATCAAATTAGAGAGGGATAAAAGCAAGATCCACGGTTGATGAAATTGAAGACCGAAGTTAAGACTAGGCAGATAATAGATCTTATAATCATGGAAGATGGTACACTGATGAGGGGGCAATGATTATGTGTACTGTATATAGGAGACTTAAAGAAAGAGATCTTAGAGGAAGTTCACTCCTCAACTTATGTTATGCATCAGAGTAGCACGAAAATGTAACACACTATTAAATAACACTATTGATGGAGAGGGATGAAGAAGGAAATGATATAGTTCATTTACAAGTGTCTTACCTGTCAATAGGTAAAAGCAGAACATCAGAAGCCTGCAGGATTAATGCAGCCCCTCCCTATCCCAGAATGGAAGTGGGAAAAGATTATTATGGACTTCGTAATAGGACTTCTACGAAGTCAGACAGGGCACAATGCTATATGAGTGATAGTGAATAGGTTAACAAAGTCCACACATTTCCTTCAAATCAAGAATGATTATCCCTTAAACAGGTTAGCCCAGCTTTATGTGGATGAAATAGTGAGACTCTATAGTACACCGATTTTTATTGACTCAGACCGTGACCCTAGGTTTACATCAAGATTTTGACCCAGCCTCCAAAAAACCTTAGGTACACACTTGAAGTTTAAGACTTCCTTTCACCCCCAAAGGAATGGACTGTCAGAGAGGACTATCCAAACACTTGAGGATATGTTTAGGTCCTGTGTCATTAAGTTTATAGGGAGTTGGGACACACACCTACCACTAATAGAGTTCACATGAATTTATCAGGCCAGTATTGGCATGGCCCCTTATAAGACGCCTTATGGAAGAAAATGTAGAACTCCAATATATTTTGATGAAGTAGGTAGAAGGAAACTGATAGGTCCCGAACTTATACAATTGACAATAGATAAAATTCAAGATATTTGGGACATATTAAAGATAACCTAGAATAGGTAGAAAAGTTTTGCGGATAATCACCATAGAGATCCTAAATTTGAAATTGGAGATAAAGTATTTCTCAAGATTTCCCCTTGAAAAAAGAGGCGGGCCATTATATATAGCAGAAAAAGATATGATATGCTAATGAATGTACACTTTCTTTCAAGGAAATATAAAATATTATGAAAATACCTTAATAATTATCTTTTTTAATTTTATAGTATATATTTTTAGATAAATTCCCATACATTCTAATCCAATTAATGGTGGGCCCCACTACAGCTATCCTAGATGAGATCTTATCTTGCTCATTTAAAAGTTTAAAGTTTTTTAAAAATTCTACTCTAAAAAAATCATTAACCTTACACAAGGGGCTATGGAAACTTTTTATCAATATTTTAAAAAATGGATTAGAAGTTAGACCAATAAGACAAAAGGTTGAAGGTTTAAAAGGTTCAACAGGTATTAGATTGGCATAAGATTGGCTAACGATTTAATAAAATTAAATAATTTAAAATATTATTAAAAAAGATTGTCCTCACCTATCGAAGAATTTGAAGTTTAATTAAAAAATATTATTAAATGAAAATTAATTGATTTATTTTAGCTTATAAGAACTTATTAATTTAAGAAAATTGACTGATTAACTAATAAACTGATCATATTTTAACAACATCAGTTATTAAAGTAAATCAAACCGAAAATTTAAAAACTGAACTGAAAAGTTAGATGATTCAAGGTTTTATGGTTGAGCTAACTAGATCGATTAAGTATTTTAATCATTGCTTTTTATTGAAACCTGGAGTTTAAACAAAAAGTCAAAGATTGAAATTCCAATCATATATTATAATGTTAATAAAAATATATCGTTGTTAATAAAGATACTAGCATATATCTCTTACAAACTGATGTCAAAATTTCCTTTTTTTATGTCTAATGTGCATGTGTGTATATTTATTATCTTTAACTTGCATAAATGTGCACATCCTAAACAAAGGCAGATAAAAAAAATTATAAAAAGTACATTTTCTTTTCTTCTCCTTAACAATATTGAAACAAAATTGTTAGACTACCCAATTGATAGTTGAAACTGAACTCCTCTTTAACTCTATTCAGTAAAGCTTGAAAGTAAAAATAAGAAACTCAACCACAAATTTTTTCTTTTAATTTTCAGTAAGGTAAAATGCCAATAAACCTTTTATTATATGTAAATATATTGAAGCAGACTTATTGACTTTTCAATTTCTACCCCACTTAATGAATAAATCTATTAACTTTTAAATTTTCAACTTTTTAAAATATAAATAGATTTATTAACTTTTTAATTTTTAAATCTTTTAATGAGTAGCCTCTTGGCCGTCTTATGAATCTTGGGCCTGGGCAAGTACCCTTTTTGCCCTTACCTTGGACCGACATTACTATTACCACAACAAATTGAAAGTTGTTGCGATAGTTTAGTATTTTAGCATTACTTTTTAAAGTTCAGGCTAGCATTACAAAAATAAGTAAATTTTGGAATTTATTTTATAATTTTATAATGCTAAATAATATGAGCTTGCGTCATTTGGTAACAAATTTATAATGCTAGACATAGCCTCAAATGCAGACATGTTAGAGGTTATATCCCTCTTTGGATGAATAATTTAAATTACGTTACCGAACACATTCACGATCTAGAATATGTTTTGATGATATGATTTTATGCATAATCCTACTATTCTTATGGAAGTGTGGATAAGGGAGAACCAATAGTGTAATGTGCTTGTATAAGCAGTCCATTTATTACCAGCTTATTGTCCAAACCCCAAGAAAGCCGATGAAGATATACAGTTAGGTCAGAGATCGGATAAGTTAATATAATAAATCATGTACACAACTCCTAAGAGTAGAGATGAGCACATAAGGAGGACTAAACTAGTGTGGGATAAAATTTTACCAACTCGCTTGTCTTTTCGTATGCGGCTAGTTGCTAAAGAGAAATTGGCTACTAGGGGTGGTTCAGCCGGATTTGGCTGATCCGTAACATCGTGGTTTTGATCCATCTGTCTGCGAGTTCTTTGCTGCTGTATCCCTGCAAAACAAACAGAAGACTCCCCGGGGATTGTTTCCCGGGAGGTCCCTCCGATGCTCAAGTCAGTATTTCTGAGAGAGTCTAGGTTTTGGAGAACGGAGAGACAACTAGGTTATGAGTTCGTCCCTCTCTCGTGGCTGATCATTACCTTATATACGCAGTAGGTTGCCATTAGGTTACGTGAATCATCGTGTTTGCATGGGAGACGACTTCCTATTGCTGGACTGTTAATGCCTGGGCTTGAAATTGGGCCTCAGTGAGTCGGGCCTCACAAGGCCGACCTGACCAAGTATAATAATCACGGATTTTAACATCTTAATATCTCAGATTCAAATTTTAAATCCAAACAAGACCAATCCCCCCGTGCTTCTCTTCTCCAACGAGCCACAGCAACATAGAGTAGATTCAAGGATTTTTGACCATTCAGTCCGAATATTAAAAGGTGGGAGTAGTTCACCAATCTATCCTTAAAGGCCGCTTAAGAAATTGAATTTGAATGCAAAAAACAAACTTGGCTTCGCCAAAGAATAAAACAACATTGAAAGGTTAAACGTACCTCTCTTTTTCAGTCAAACGTTCACTTTTTAGATCCGCGCTCGCTTAATTAACTTGATTACCTTTTAAGTTTGAGTGATGAAAATTAGAGCTGCATGTCAATAAAACATTTAAAAGGGAAATAATTATTTTTAAATGTTTGAAGGAGAGGAGGCGGGAGTCGGGTATGTTTTCACTGTCAGCCGTCAGGGTATTTATTTATTTATATTACGGTGAGTATTGGCCGGTAAGCTAAATCTTGAGTGGCTGGCTGTCTGATGTTTTGACCAACTGGCTTGTGTTGCCTTGCCTGGCTTCAGAAAAAGCATTTTGTCTTCAAAGGTTTTATAACGTCAATGTCTCCATGGCTAGACGCTTCCGAAGACACCTAAACTGCCAGCTGGGGCTTTTACTTTAGTGGCAATCTCGTTGGATAAGGGTTGAATGATAAAGTGGGAAACAGTTTGGAAAACAGAGCACCTGCACCGAATTAAAGAGGCTTCTAAGAATATGCAGGGTGGTCCCCAATCGGTCCCATGTACAGTGAAAATTGGTTTCCTTTGTACTAACCTGGCACTCCTACTTTTGAATTTTCTCCTAAGCTAATGACGATTTCTATGTAACTATCGTACTTTTTGAACTATTTCGGACCATGCAATTAGCGGTATTTCTTCCTAAGACATTGTTGTCGTTTGTAACTGACGAAGATAGTACGCTTTTTTCTCTTTATCTTTCCCCGGATGAAATTTCTCGTGGCTTACGGTTGTCATTGATTGGCCGCTGAAGTGAGTATGACCACGTCGTTTTTTATTATGTAAGTCATGTAATTTGCCATTGATGCCCTGTTTATTTATTTATTTTTGTAATTTGTAAGCTTTTTGTTGAAAAGTGGACTTTACAAATGTCATATTCCCTAATGCAGTTTCGGTTTTGTCGGAACTTGAAGCTATTGTGTCTATGTATAGAGACACAGATCAGTTTGCGAAGCCGTCACTTCATGAATTAATTGAGCAATTTGGCTTGACTTTTTTTTAATCAAAACTTTTCTTTTTTAAGGACAAATAGAAGATATTTAATGTCCATACAAATTATACGGCGCTCTATTTTTTTCTTTCTCGATCTTTTTTTTTTTTTTAACGATAAGAAACATCCTCCTAGTCCATCTCACTTTGGCAGTGAAAATGGCTTCGTGTTGAATCTTTCAATGAAGGAGCTTGACATGTGGTGACATTAAATCGATATATTTATTTTCAGATCACAGAATATCTTCGCTTACATAATGCAAGTACGACAATACTATTGTCTATTTCAGACATGAAACTGATGATTAAAAATTTTAAAAAAATTATATTTAGGAAAATTTCCGGAGATGTGTAAGAATATGATATTTATGAAAATAGTATCGAAATTAAGAAATAAAAAATTATAGAAAACACCTTTTCTTTTGTGATAATTTTCATTTTAAACATTGTATTTATAAAAATTGTATTCGAGTCTGTTTTGTGTGGGTCTCCTTATGACCATCAAAGGCAAAGACTTCGCAGGGTAACAAGAAAACACTTGCTGATGATGATGTAAACACATCACTAAATGTTAGCCACCTGCTAACAGCAAAGAATCTTGAATTGACTACAGTAGTGGTGGTCCAACAAGAAATAATAAAGACTGTAAGAATTTTTTTATAATTTAAACAAACAAATTTCAGCCGCCTATTTTATCACTAAGCTTTGTTCACTGTTTTTGGTCCAGAATGGTTCCTCTACTGATTTCCATCGTGTTCTAGCATACTCGGTCTTCCTCTTTATTCTTGGCTCAATTTCCTTGTTGCATTTGATGTCTGTGTAATGCGAGAACGTCCTCATGCATCCTCAAGAATACTATATTTTCATTAAAACCTATGTGTCGCTATTTATTAATGCCGCTCATGTTGTTATAATGCCAGACAATGGCAGGAAATACAACGTAACAATTTAAAAGCCTGTACTATTTGGTAGGTTGAGATATATATATGGTTCAGCCGGATTTTGCTGATCCGGCGCATCCTTATTTGGTTCCATAGCTCTGGGAATTCTTAATTGCTGTATACCTGCAAAACAAGCAAAGACTCTCCGGGGGTTATTTCCCGGAAGGCTTCTCCGACGCTCAAGTCAGTGTTTTTGGAGAATTTAGGTTTTGGAGAACAAAGAGACGACTAGGGTTTTGGTTGCGTACCTTAATCACGGTGAATAATACCTTATATACGCTGTTGGTTGTGTCTAGGTTTAGATCTCTACGTGAATTGTTGTGTTTGCATGGGAATCGATCTCTTACTACCGGGCCGCCAGAGCATGGGCTTGAAGTTGGACCCTTCTAGGCCGGGCCTTATGAGGCCGACCCGACCAATATATATTTAGGTTGAGATATCATTATAACCTAAGTGTGCAATAACATCAAGTTTTAACGACATTTAAATAATTTCGTCGCCAAAGAGAAAGTTTTTATGACGAACAAGAGCATCGTTGCCATATGTCGAGGAAATCAATGTACTTGGCGTCAGATTATGGTGAAAAGACGCAAATGGTTGGAACAAATAGCGACTAAAATATATATTGCATTGCCAATAATCAACTTTTTTTGTAACGATTAGTGTAATTGTCGCATAAGGGACAGAAAAACATAATATTAAGTGACAATAAATGGAAACTGTCATTGACTAGATACTTTGTGCAACGATTTATGTAGTTCGTCGTTAATATTTGGCGACGAATTGCTGAAGCATCGCAACTGTTGCCACATATGGCAACTATTCATTATATTCATTGCAATTGTGGTAGCATTTTGCAACGATTATGAGTTTCATTGCAAAAAGTATGTTAAATATTTTTCCATAAATTTTTAGGGGAATTTTGATGAATTTTTGTATGTGAAAGTATTGTTAAAATTAATAATATTTGGAAGATAGTTTGTTAATGCTAAGTGTACTTAATAATCATAGTCAGGGTTACTTATAGTTGACATTTTTATAATCCTAGTTAAGATATCTTTTATTGTCAAGTTGATTTCAATGTTTAAAACATATTGTTGAAAAACACATAGTAGGTTATTTAAAATATGATAAGTAAATATATTTTGGACATTAAAATAATTGAAATTTTTTAAATTTAATAGGATAAAAATATCATAATTTAAGTAAACAACTATTCTTAATCATTAAATTTAGTAACAGTAAAAAAATTATTAATAAAAATTGTGGAAATGGTATCAATATAATATAATGATATATGGTAAGTAGTACAAGATTTGAATTAGAAGTTTAACGATTTTTACAGACATAGAACAACAACAATAATAATAACAATAGTACCAACCTTACCTTTAACTAGTAGAGAGGTTGTTTTAAAAATTCTTATAGACAGAACAATAAATAAAGTTTTAAGCTGATTCCATTGATAAAGAGTTGAAACAATTATTTTTTGGATTCTAAGTGATATGAGAGTTGGTAAAAGTAAATGAGTTCCCTATGTATGGATTCTCAATAAGGGTCCTTGCATGTTCGAAATCACAATTGAAATAGTGAAAGATCTTCCCTCAGGTGTAGGGTTGTTGATACCTCTTCTAACAGCTTCTTTGTTATAGCTAAACTTCTAGAGGATACAGTGAATGAGTCCCCAGATTTAGTATGAAAGACAAGTTGATCAAATGAACTGCCAGTACGATGCGTTTCACCTAAAACACAATCAGTATAGAACTTAGATTGTTAGTTTAGTGGAATCGTTTAACGAACCCAAATTGGAACACATGCATACCTGATTAACTAGATATAGCCATTGGAATCGACAAATTTTTCAAAACAACTGATTTTCCTAATCCTTTACAGACCATTGTAACATCGCTCCCACCTCCATTTCCATCTATGTTCTCTTGAAGATTCAAGGAAGCTTAACATAAGATATAGTATATAAAATCAAATATTCATATATATAATAGGTTCATAACAGGAAATGAGATCTAGATAATAACGAAAGTGAGGTAGTTTGGATGATACTACAAACTTTGAAAAAGAAGATTAGCTATAGAAGGCAAACGGTTATTAGTGTATGAAGAGGAGATTTGTTCTACATTGTTTTTTTCTTCAGTAGGAACAATTTTGCCACATTCCTCCTAACATAATGAATTTCCACCATCGGAAACTAGTCGCCACGTCGACATTCCTCGATGAATTATGTTAAGAGTTATATTTTGCAAAAGTGAATTTAGAATAAAATTCATTATGTTCTATGAAATTTTCGATGATAAGTGAAAGTACTATAATTTAGTACTTATACATCTTCAATCTGCCTAATGAGATGAAAGTTATCCTTATTAAAATAAAAGTAATCCATTTACCCTTTATATCATGTATAAATTTTAGAATTTAAAGTAGATTACACATAACCATCTTCTTGATGTAAACAAATATAGTATTATAGATAGGGTTATATTATTATTATTACAAGCAAAATTTAAATACTCTTTTAGACCTTTCATCAAATAGTTAGCATACTTTCCTAAAAGAAGCATTGAAGGTTGTAAAAAAAAAGTCAACCTAAATATAACCAACAAAGGAAGACAATAAATCATCTTCGAAGCACAAAAACAAACACAACCTATACACCATATGCAAAAAAAAAAGAACTCACAATAAACACCTAAATATACCTAAACGTATAAGTAAAACGAAGCACAAGAAGGAGGGTTTTAAAATAGAAAAGAAGAACAATATCAGCACAGTTAAGGATGCTTCTTCAACGGTGACGACCAGAACACACGAGAGGGGAAAATGGTTATTAGACCATGAATGTATAGGAATGTTGACGTCTATCATGAAAATGAAGAGACGTTCGTTTTCGTGTTAACAACATAATAAGAAACGACATCGTTTCTTGTTAAGGTAAACGATGTCATTTTCGATTTTTTTGGAAGAAAGTCAATTTAGAATAAAATTCCTTATGTTCAATTAAATTCTCGATGATAAGTGAAAGCACTACAGTTTAGTACTTATACATCTTCAATATGTCACAATGAAGCATAGCAATGGCAATTTACACAGACAATCAAAACCACATCACAACAAACAGAGGGACAAAGAAGAACAAAAAAGCACATCACAATAACCTAAAGAATGAAAGGAGAATAGAAAATTAACAATGCATAAGGTGGACGACTTACTTGTACGAACAAACAATCGAAGAAGATCACAATAGAAGACGAAGATTCACCACACACGAGGTTTCTTCAACAATTGTCAAAACCAAAAGGAGAATGGTTGAAAATGACGAATAGTTGAAGAAAAAGATGGCTTCATCTTTGGCTTCAACTTCGTGCTAATAACTTAGCAGGGAATGACGTCGTTTGTTGTACAATAAAATGACGGTGATTTTTTAACACAAAACGATGTCATTTGTTAGACGATAAACGAAGAGGAATGTTGACGTCTAACATGAAAATGATGTCATTTGCAGTACGTAAACGACATCGTTTTCGATAAAGTTGAAAGAAATATACAATTTAGTGAGGATTCATAAATCTGCCCCCAAATGGTTTGCCATTACCATTTGGTTTCATATTTGGGAAATATAATAATGTAATATATGTAAATTATATGTTACAGTACGAAAATTTGATATAATAAAAACAAAATTATTATTAAATAGAGTAATATATATATATATATATTACATATATAAGATATGAGAATATTTACATATATAATGTAAATTTTCATAAAACATTACACTAGTTACATTACTTGTTCGATATTA
>JANZXV010000008.1:27174522-27184922 GCA_027576455.1 Erythroxylum roigii
TTTTATACCAAGTATAAAAACCCCCCCCCCCCCCTTTTTATCAACTGAGTTTGCATTTTTGACAATTAGGCTAGCTTAGATCATTTGCACTAGGTTCCGATTAACTGAGACGACCCAAGGTTACATCCTACATTGCAATCCTTGGAATTAAATTTTTGATTCGGTTTCCAAGGGATTAATCTAAAGATCAAACGAAAGCCGACCAAGGGGAGTCTTCAGTTAGGACATTATTTCAACGAGGCTGAAGCATTTTTTCAGGAGAGACCCATGAAGGGCTAGACATCCTGATGTCGGTTCGGAGGTGACATCGACACTGACGACTCAGGTTAAGTGTATTTCATTATTTTGTTGTTTCTTTCTCTCATTAGAAATTGATTGTGTTATCCTGTCTTAACTGATTTGGGTTTTGTGTATGAATAATCATATTCTCGTTATTGTTCAATTATTTGTGTATGAACCCATTGGGTATTATGAAAAGATGATTTTAATGTGTTCATTAAATCATTTTTTTACAAACTCATTGCTAGAATTTCAATATAATCCGTAATTGTTATGTTGAAATTCATAAATTAGCTACTAATGATTCATAATCATCAGGGATAACATAACCTAGGTTAAATGACACATCTATGTGGTTATTGCCTTGATTAATCAGTTTTTTAATTCGTAATACTACAACCCAATTGAATCTAGAGATCGTATCTTAGATTATTCAATAGTTAAGTTTAATTAACGATCATATCTTGATTAAACACTACTTAAGGGAAAACTCGAGTTAAATATTAACTCGCGATTAATAGTTGCTAGGAGAGGTTAGAGAACAACAAATCAATGAAATATGTTTATTTAGGGTGTAGGCCGAGATTGAACCAAAGAACTGGGTCCCTACCGAATTTCCTACTTTATCATTTTTCGCATGTTTTCTTTAATTTATTTTTATTAGTCTAGTTTCATTTTATTTTCTCAAACCAAAACCCTCCTAAACCTAAACACCGATTAATTTCATTCCAACAACTTTATACACACTCTCTGTGTAATCGACCTACACTCACCACTACTATAGTAGTAGTCTAGTTTTTATTTTGACTAGCGTTACGACACATTGTCAATGAGTCTTTTATCATTATCATTACACTAACTTCTATCCTTTGGTACTTTAGTCTCCACTTTATCTACAACTAATAGTTCTCACTGGGAAGTAAGGATCATTCTCTATAATTCTTTAAAGATTAACCCCCTTTTGACTAAAAGCAAGAACTTCATCCTAATGTTTTAATAAATTTAATTGTCACTTTCAGTTGAAGTGGGTCTACCTATATATATATATTATATAGCTAAAAAGTGAATCAAAATTGTTCCATAAAGATCTTTGCTCAAATTTTACTAAAAATATAAATGCAATGAATTAGACCCCTATAGATACCAATTGTTGGTCCTTAGATGACATACAAGAGGGCGTGAATTGTATGTGTTCACATTTTCCCTATTTGTAAACTAAAGGAATTTCTTTTAAAGAATTTAAACTAATGAAAAGATTGTCAATTATAATAAATGATTATGCAAATTTATATATAATAATTACAAAGCGGTTACAATAATAAATAAAAGAAAGAAAGAAAAGATAAAAATGATTTATGATCTGGCCAAATAACCCTTGGCTTACTATTACTCCCTTAGCACTAATTAGGAATTCACTTTTTTCTTCCTTTAATAGGTGAAGTAATCCTCCATACAACATCTTCTTTTCTACTGGTGAGTAGGAATTATTACAATCATCTTACTTTACCATTAGTGAAGAGTATCATTTATAAATTTTGTATCATTACAAAGTGTATCCCAATCAACTTTTCAAATGACCATAAGTATACAATTCAAAAACTCTTTATTCTCACACCAATGAACAAAGGATCATTATATGTTATATAATACACACATAAACTCTTTAGCCCCTTAAAGCTCTTAGAAACTTTTAAATGTTCCTAACATCCTTCCCACAATTCATATGTAGTCTATTTATACTCAGCATAACCTAAAATAGTTGTTAGAAATGAAAGTTAATTGTTATAATGATTAACGACCATAAAATTGGTCAACCAATATGATACATTTGTTGATTGCTATGTCAACCAATATTGATACAAACTCACCAACGTAACATTTTTGCATTTTAGATTATATTATTCAACCACTCCAAGATATTAATCAACTTATATGTTGACCAATGCACTAAAAATCACATTATACATTTACATTAACTTACAAGTGAAATTGGTCGACCATTGTTATGGTCAACTAATATGCCGAAAATAAGTTTTTTCTAAATTTTTTTAACTTCTTTCAAAAATCAAAATATCTCTCTTTGATAAAAACTTAATTTAAAACTATTTCAAAAATTGCCCATATATTTATTTAAAAATTAAAAGGTTTTCTTTAAAGAATAAAATAAATTTCCTCTTAGTTATGAAAGGATTTATTGCATTATATCCTATATGTAAATGGTTATGCAATAATTGAAGCCCTAATTTATTGAAATAATAAAGATAAGGTTACAAAAAAGATTACAATGATTTGCTTAATCGTTGATATGCTTATTACTCCTTGTTTTAAGTTATTCATTTAAATTACTTATGGGCTCTACTTTGCTCATTTTCTCCACATTTTGATTGCGAAATTGATTCAATTGACTCTTTTATTCACTTTACCTTTCTATTGAAATTGATATTTCACATATTAATTTACTAATATCACTCGTGATAAAACACATGAGTAGTCATATATTTTGATATTTTAATAGATATGAGTTAGAGCTTAACTTAGTCCAACATTGATTTGTTACCATGTCAAACTAATAAATATTTAGATTTTAGTAAAATTAATTAACATTAAATATTATTATATTTAATATAAGTAATGATATATAAATACCTTATTTTTCTGGTTTATTATCCTAATTACCTCTTATAATGTAGTTGTTCAGGCATTATGAAAGTTAACAGAAAAAGTTAAAAAATGAATTATTCTAAATTTTTAATAAAATATTGTGATTTTTCTTGAGATTTTTAAAATATATGAGATATTAGTAAAATTCACGAAACCATATAAGATAAAAGTTAATGTCATTTACCATTTACCTTTTAATACTTAATATAATCATGTTTAATATAAAAAAATATAATCATGTTTTTTATATAAATAATAATATTTTATAAATATGATTAACATATACCTTTTATAATTTACTTCCTCAATTATCTTAGGACGCTCCCTGATTAGTTTTTAAAGTATAAAATTTTTGAAATTTTTTTTTTTATTTTTATATTATCAAACAGTTTATTATATAAAGTTCTTATTAAAAAATTATTTTTTAATAAACAGTTAAATAATCAATTGGCTTTTAAAAAAGGTTCTACTTATATAATGTCATCTAAATACTAACTAAAACCCAATAGACAAGCTAAACAGAAAACCCAATCGACGTGTAGCCTAAAAATAGAGTTTAGATCTTCTATTCAGTTTTACTCTGTCTTATTCTATCTCATAAAATCTTAGTTATTTATTTTATTGACCTACGTAAATAAATGGCTGAGATTTATTAAACAAAATAATAGTGGACAAGAGAATCTAGACTCGACAGAAACGGAAAAGACGATGAAGTAATAATGTCTTTTTAACTCCGTCCACTTCATTCATGTCTGCTTCCTTCTGTTTTCCACCACTCCAAACACCAACTCACCAGGAAATTGGCTTTTAGCACATACTCATTACCAAGTTTTCTTCTAATTGGCTGCAAATCAAGTCTTCAATCTCAAAAACCCTGTCTCCTGCTAAATCTCAAGTCCATTATTATATGCGAGTCTCTCCGTCGATCGCTTTCTCAGGTTCCAACTGCTTTCCCTTTTTTCTAACTGTGATTTTGTTTCAATACGGGCTATCAACTGATTCCACTTAATTGATTATCGCTTACGTTTTCGTAAATTTTGTGCAAGTTTTTTGTGTTACGAGCTGTGAGCTTGTTTTAGGGTGGATTTGATGATAATTGAGTGTGAGGAGATGGGCGTGTGTAAAATATTTCTGGGGCTTATTACCTGTTAATAATAGAATATTGTTTCGGGTTTATTCATCTGTTGTTGGGTTTGAAGAGAATGCCATCGAGCTCTAAACATAGCTTTCAAGTCATATGCTTTGTTTTGTCTTGTTCTGGGTTTATCACATAAATCGGGTTCATGGGTTTCAAGAGGTTTCTGTTTTCTCAGGTAATAAGACGGTAGAAAAGTTACATAGAAATGGTTGTATCTGTACCATTGGGTTCTGTGGCTTAATGGGAAAGAGAGTTAAAATTCTCCTCCTCCTCCCCCTCCTCCTCCCCTAGCTTCCATTTCTGGTAGAGCCTTTATGCTTTCCTTTGTACCCAAAAACAAAACAAAAAAAAACCCTTTCTGTTGACTTTTTATTCACTTGTTTTTACAATTTCATCAGCGGTATCGTTGCTGACTTGTCTGCATAATAATAGCATAAAAAGGATTATTTGTTTTGTTGCTCAAAAGATTATGAAGGTTTTGCAGACAAAAGATTGATTTGTGAAATCATTTGACCTAGCTCACAGGACTACATGCTTATGGAACAACAACAGGAGAACAGAGTAAATACTGACCATATTATTGACGTAAGACATGGTGGCAATGTCTCTACGTCAAACTCCTTTGAAACACATCCTTCCAATGGCTTGGACTCATCCGACCATGATCATGGACATACGACGGCTCAGGTGGATGTGGCACAGTCTTCCACATCTTCTTCTAATAGATCGAATGTTGACTCCTTTTCTTTTTACATGATATTGATGTCCATCAAGCTAGCTTACGCAGTGAGCCTGATTATCTCATCTGCAATTGTCCTGGTGGCCTCGGGGCATGAAAAGCCACAAAATCCTTTGTTTGTTTGGATTGTTGGTTATACAGCTGGATGTGCTGCGAACCTCCCTCTCATTTTTCGACATTATTTTCTTCCTTATCCTAGGTAAATGCTCATATCCTTTTCATGTAATGTATTATCCTAACTCCTTGATGTAAAACATATGTTTCATTTTGGTGATATATCTAGGTTGTGTTTTCTTATTGTTTCCTTGCTACTTCATTTTCTTTAATTTCTTTCTAATGTTTTACTTGTCTCTGATTTTGAAATTTTAATTCATAGAAAATTACATTTTCCTGGATTCTAATAAGTTCATTGATGCAGATTGTGGTATTATTTTGTTTGCATTTGTTGGCCAGATGATGTGTTTTATTATTGTTATTATTGTTTTACACTACTAAGTGAATATCCTTGCAAATTCCCAAGTACTGGAACAAATGATTGTAGAAGTGATTCCTATTGTCTTATGTTGTTTCTTTTTTTTTTTTTTTCTGTTTCTTCCACTTATTCAATGCGTATGGACACATAAAAGTTCCCTGGAACATTATTTTTGAAAAAAATTGTAGCATGTGGTCATACTTAATAGGAATTTCTCTTGTAACGTCTTGATTGATGCTATTATGATCTGTGGTTTGTACTTAAATAAATGTTGTGATGAAGTAATGTATATATAGTTTGGAATTAAAGAATGAATTTTTTGCATTGGGCTGAAGTGAAAGTTGATATCCACGATTTTGAATCAACTTTTATGCAGTATATTTATATTGGGATTCCATCAGTTAACGATATTTCTCATTCATATATTCAGGTTATGTAGACTGGTGGATCGGTTTAAGTGGATATTGGGATTCTTCTTTGCCTTTTGGTTTATTGTAGGCAATTTCTGGGTATTTGAAGAAAAATCATCTTCAAAATCGTACAATTTGTATAGGTAATTTGTCAAGGTGCCTGAAAGATCTGTTGCTTTATGCTAGGATTTATGATTGAAGTTAAACTAATGAAAGGCATTGTTTTGCAGGTTTTGTGTAGTTTTACTTGTCATTGACTACATCAGGTATACTGGCCCCCTAATCCTTCATGCTATTGTTATATGCTGCTGTTGGAGACGACTCAAGAAAATTGGAGGGGCCCCTCTTGAATCCATTGATGCTCTGCCAACCTATAGATTTAACTTACAGAGGACTAGAAGTGACTGCAGTGGGGCAACTGATGGAAATTCGAATGAATTTGGGTTTGTGGCTGTTGGAACAGACAAGGAGCGTGCTCTCTTCAAGGATGACGCTGTAAGTTGGGGATGTTCCGTTTTACAAGTGAAATTCTGAGAAAACATGATCAAATGCTGCATTTTGTGCTCACACTTCTTTTTTTTTTTTTGGTCACGTGATACAGATTTGTTGCATTTGCTTAGCAAATTATGATGACAATGATGAACTGAAGGAGCTGCCTTGTTCCCATTTCTTTCATGCCAATTGCGTGGATACATGGCTCAAGATCAAGGCATTCTGTCCACTTTGCAAATGCAGCGTTGGCAGTCACATTGCAGATTTACCATTAGATACCAACTCTGGGCGACAGCTAAGTTAATTGATCCAGAAATTTGCCATAAAAATTTGAGATGTATATTTAGAGAAATGAGGACAACTCCTAACTTAGTGTTGATAAACGTGGTTATATTTCTACAGAAAGGCCAATGAAATCAAACTGTGTGACAAGCTTTATGGATGTGGATATTGAACTACCGGCTGTAGTATCGGTGAAGTGCAGAAAAGCTTGAATGTTCCAAGTGTTGTTCCCGTGATGTGACGCAAAAGAAATTAAAGTCTATAAAAGAAATAAAAGAGAAAAAAATTAGTCAACTATAAAATTGCATTTGGTGGGATGAGGATTGAGAATTAAGGTGGCATAAAAAGTAAGAGTTGAAATCTAATTTTGTGAGTTTTAGCTACTGGTTAATAATTCTTCTATTTGTCCTATATCAATTTGGTATTAGGGTTTTAAACCACAATGATGACACATAATGGAAGGAAATATAGAAGAATATTTAGTAGCCTAGAGTAAGATGAAATACTTTATGCTTGAATCATCTCCTTTAACTGATCAATTAAAATCTTCAAGCCTACACATAGATGTGCTTAAATACTTTATGAGGTGGAGAATTTGACAGTGGGAGATGATTCAAGCATTAAAAAGATGAAGGAAAACAAAATGAAGTGGATTTTTTGGCAAATCCTAAGGTTGAAACAACTAACAACAACTTCAAACACTTACAAATCAAAAAGACAACAGGCTGGAATAACAAGGCAACTTGATTAAAAGATTGACAACAACTTGATATAACAGAATAGGATGTTGAAAAGATTAACCAGCAACTACTTGGGATTCTAAAGCTTGTTAGTTCAAATGTGAAGATACGAAATTATAGTGGTGACGAAAGAGAAGTAAATTTGAATGAAGATACGAAATTAACACAACATATGAATAAAGGAGAAGTAGTGGGTGCACTTACAAAGTCAAAATTCAACAATGATGGCAAGTTAGTGCATCTAATTACAAGAGGTAGCAATAAGTATGTTCTTAATGACTATGTTATAAGCAAACATATGATTTCGTTATAAATCCATTTGCAAATATATTGGTCAAGACTTATAATGTTATCCATATTTCTAAACTTCTTCAAAGAGATTAAACGTCTCAAAGGATTACTTTTAACTATCTTCTCTTATCACGACGTGAAATTTGTGAGGTACTTTTAGAGAACTTTATGGAACACATTGAATACTAAGCTTCAATTTTCAAGTTCTTTTCATTTTCAAACTAATGGACAAACATAAGTGGTGAATAGAAGTTCGAGAGATTGTTTGGTTAGAGAAAATGTAAAAAAAAGGAGTTAATTCTTATTATGGCAGAATTTGCAGACAATAGTTATATAAATAGGTTTGCTTGTAAGTGCTCTTTTGAGATAGTCTCAGAAGTTAAACTAAAGAAGCCTATTGATCTAGTACATTTACCACAGACAAGATGAGTTAGTGTTGAAGCTAAAGGTTTTGTTGAGGGACATTTTTGATGAAATAAGACGAAAGATAATAACTAACAATTTGACTTATAAAGAATATACTGATCAACATCATCAACTATTAAAATTCAATGAAAGGGATATGATGATGGATAGGATTCGTCTAGAGCATTTTCAAAAAAGAAAATATAAGAAACTTCATTCACTAAATGTTGGATCTTATAAAATCATCAAGAAGATAAATGCCAAAACTTATGTTTTAGAATTACCAAGTGCCATGGGAATAAATCTTATCTTTAATGTTGTGAACTTAACTATTTATTATAGACAAGATGACAATCAATCCCCTACTATTGCTATAAGAATTCCAACCATTCCCCATCTTAAAGAGAAGATAAAGTATGTTCTTGAGGAGCAAATTGTAACTACAAAAGATGGAGGATATCAACAATTTCTTATCAAGTCGAAAGGAAGACCAATTTCTGATAGTACCTTAATTTTAGAATTTTAATTTCAAAAGTTTAATCTAGACTTATATGATCAGTATTTATCACATTCTATATTGATGACGACTTCAGACAAGACGGGAAGAATTGATGCAAAAGAACTTAAAGTCTATAAAATAAATAAAAAAGGAAAGATTACTTAACCACAAACTTTAGGCTAAATGCCCAATTTGGGGCTAAACGTTTTTAGGTTTGATCAATTTAGGGCCAAACATTTTAACCTACTCAATTAAGGTTTAAATGTTATCGAATTTGCTCAATGTCAGGCTATTTTGGATGGAAATCTACCAGTGTTATACACGCGCCGTTAAGTCTAAATGAGGTACCATATGTGACATCCTCTCTGTAACGTGTACTGATGACATGGTAAAAAATCTAAAGATTAATTTTATTCTTTTTTCTAGAGAGAGAAAAGGTATAACAAAAATCTTCAAAGAAACTCTTTCCTCACTCTCCACTCCTTTATAATTGTTGTCTGGTATTTTCCTATAGAGAAAGAAGGATTATAGAGAGAGAAATCCATCACACACCAAAAAAAAAGAAGAAAAAATTCTTGATGAGGTTTTAGGGAGATAGAGAGGCGAAAAGAGAGGTTTGTCCGCTGAATAAGGTTTGTCCCTTTAAAAAATGCCCAGTTCATACTTTTGTGTTTTTAATTAGTATTGTTGAACGCTATCTTTTGATTATCATTTACGAATTAGTGTTGATTTTTATTACTAATGTTTGGGTTGTAGATGGAGAATTATTTTGAGAGTTATATGTTTTTTCCTTCTTTTTTGTTAACTTTAGGTTGTTGGTTCCGTAGGTGAAGGGCGTTTGAAATTTGTCTTAAAATGTAGGAAATCTTAATTGTTGGGTATATATGAACGAAGAACTTGTGCTAAGGTACAAGTATAGTCAAACCAGTGGTCTTACTTTTACTTTAAATTTTACCATCCTATACAAACACACACTCAAGTTAGTGGGATGTAATGTAAACATTGTCCAACATAGGGTTAAAGTGTTGAAGATGGCTCAATACGGGTTATTTACTTTAAGTGTGGTGAGAGTTAAGATTGACTGTAGGAAACATTTTTCCTGAGATATTTTTCTGTTTATTTATTTATTTTTATTGTAACCAGTCTATGTTTGGAAATATCAATTGCAAATTGGCTTTTGTATAACATCTCTTAAAGTAGTGCACTTTTTGTTTCAGGAAATGGTTTATCATTTGACATAGTGACATAAGATCACCTGGTTGCCATGTCCATTCAAACATGCATTCCTTCACACAAGATGATAATGCTTGCTTCAACTGCATTTCGGGTATGATGTTAGAGAAACATTTTGAAAAATTACATATTCGAGCATAACCTTTTTAAGTTGATGGTAGAGGATCATATTGTTTGATGTGATTAGTGGGTGCTGGTAGTATTAGTGTTTGTACCCACATTCCATGCTTTTATCATCTTCTCTTCTTCTTTTATTTATGTTATTTAACATAGTGAACCCCATTAGAGTGTAATATGTGATAACATTATACATATGCACCAGCGTCAATATATCTGATAACCCCATTATCAAAGTTGTATCAATATTTCGAGGCTGGTACTGATTCCAAAGAATAATCAACCTGTGCATATGACTCATTTTCGCCCCATCAGTTTATGTAATGTCAGCTACAAAATCCTTACGAAGGTCCTTGTCCAGCGGCTACGGCCATTATTGGATAATCTTATTCTTCCTATGCAAAGGGCCTTTATTCCAGGTAGAACTGCTTCGGAGCATATTATCTTGGCTAAGGAGATAGTTCATTTTATTCGGAACTCTAGGAAAAAGGAGGGTTGTCTGGCTATGAAGATCGACCTTGCTAAAGCTTATGATAGAGTGGACTGGCGATTCTTACACCAGACTTTAGTGGATTTTGGATTTCCTACGATAATTACTTCTCTTATTATGTCGTGTGTCACTAGTTCACGTCTCTCTATCTT
>JANZXV010000008.1:27207976-27229876 GCA_027576455.1 Erythroxylum roigii
AGTCGACTTGTCGGTACTGAATGTGTGTAAGTCGACTTACCCATTGTACAAGTCGACTTGCACACGACTTACACTTACACCTTCTACCATACAGAGCTTCATAAGGCGCCATCCCAATGTTGGTCTGACAACTGTTGTTGTAAGCAAACTCCATCAGAGCTAAATACTTATCCCAACTTCATGGAAACTCTAACTCATAACCTCGAAGCATGTTTTCCAATGTCTGTATAACCCGTTTAGACTGCATCTGTCTGGGGATGGAAAGAAGTACTAAACTTAACTTGAGTTCCCAGAGCCTTCTGTAGGCTTTTCCAGAATCTTGAAGTAAATTGAGGATCACGATCTGAAATGATAGACAATGGTACTCTGTACAGTCTCACTATCTCATTCACATACAAATCTGCAAGCCTATCCAAAGAATAGTCAGGACAAAAAGGTAGAAAATGAGCAGATTTGGTAAACTTATCCATAATTACCCATACAACATCATGTTTTCTTTAAGTCAGAGGGAGTTCAGTAACAAAGTCCATGGTAATGCTATCCCATTTCCATTAAGGAATAGAAATAGGATGTAACAAACCAGATGGAACTTAGTGCTCAGCTTTAACTTGCTGGCATGTCAGACATTTTGCTACATAATCCACAACATCCCATTTCATACCTGACCATACTACTTTAGATCCTGATACATCTTGTTTCCCCCAAGGTGCATAGTAAAGATTGTATTATAAGCCTCAAACAAAAACTTTTTCTTTAGTTCATCATTAGCTGGTACACATAACTGATCCTTATAATACAAATCACCATCTCCTTTCACAAAAAAATCTGGTTGTTTACCATCCTGAGTAGCCAAGATAAGTTGTTGTAACTTATCATCAGCTCTCTGAGCATCACAAATTTCTTGTCTCAAAGTAGGCCTTGCTTCCAACTGAGCTATTAAAGCTCCATCAGATTCAAGTTCCCATTCTCCTTGCTTCATTGATAAAGCTGAAATTGTCTTTCGACTCAAGGCATCAGCCACAACATTAGCCTTGCCCAGATGGTAGTCTATAATTCAATCATAGTCTTTAAATAGTTCCAACCAACGTCATTGTCTCAGATTGAGTTCTTTCTGGATAAGTAGATACTTCAGACTCTTATAATATGTGAAAATTCTACACTTTTCACCATACAAGTAATTCCGCCAAATTTTAAGGCAAACACTACCAGATCATGTGTAGGGTAATTCTATTCATGAGACTTTAGTTTCCTAGAGGCATAAGCAACTACCTTTCCTTCCTCAAAGCATAACCCAAACCAATTCTAGATGCATCACTAAACAAAACATACTCCTTACCAGAAATAGGTTGAACCAATACAGGAGCTTCAGTAAGCAAACTTTTCTGTTGATAAAAACTATTCTGACATCTATCAGGCCATTCATACTTCACTCCTTTCTGTAACAGTTTAGTTAAAGGGGATGCTATCATTGAAAACCCCTTCACAAACAGACGGTAATATCCAGCTAGACCCAGAAAACTTCTCACTTCTGTCACATTCTGTAGTGGTTTCTAGTTAACAATTGCTTCTATATTACTAGGATCAACTCTAATCCCTTGAGACGAGACAACATGTCCTAGAAAAGATATCTTATGAAGCTAGAAATCTCACTTGCTCAACTTAGCATACAACTGCTTTTCCCGTAGGATCTGTAACAAGATTTGGAGATGTTCAATATGGTCATGTTCATTCTTAGAATAAACCAAGATATCATCTATAACCACCATAACAAATTGGTCTAAATAAGTTCTGAACACTCTATTTATTAGATCCATAAATGCTGCTAGAGCATTAGTTAACCCGAATGGCATTACCAGGAATTCATAATGTCCATATCGGGTTCTAAATATAGTCTTCATTACATCCTCATCCTTTACTCGATGTTGATAATACCCCAATCTCAGATCTATCTTTGAAAACACTCCTGCATCTTTCAACTGATCAAATAAGTCTTCAATCCTTGGCAATGGATACTTGTTCTTCACTGTGACTCTATTCAATTGCCTATAATCAATGCACATTCACAATGTACCATCCCTCTTCTTAACAAATAATACTGGTGCTCCCCACGGTGACACACTGGGTCGAATAAACACTTTATCCAGAAGCTCTTGTAACTGCATCTTTAACTCCTTCAATTCAGTGGGAGCCATTCTATACGGTGCTCTAGATATAGGAGTAGTGCCAGGCATGACTTCAATAGATAACTCCACATCCCTTTTAGGAGGGATTCTAGGCAATTCCTTTGGAAACACATCTGGAAATTCATTTACTACAAGAATATCAAGCAATTTATCACCCTCTTTCTTAGAATCAAACACAAAATCTAGATACGCTTCACATCCCTTCCCAAGAAGCTTTCAGGCTTGCATGGAAGATACCATATTAGCTAAGGAACTAGTGCGGATGTGATGCATTACTATTATAGGTTGATCAGACTTCCTAAGCATAACTATTTTAGCACCACAATCAACTACTGCCTGATGCTTGGACAACCAACCCATACCCAGAATCAAATCAATTTCATGAAAAGGTAATATGATCAGATCTGCTACGTAATCATTTCCTTGAATCATAATAGGATAGTTCCTATACACTTGATTAACTAACACACTACTACTTAGAGGACTGGTTACATGAATATCATATTCTAACTAATCTATAGACATCTTCATATCAAACATTTCTCCGGCACAGATATAGGAATGAGAAGATCTAGGATCAATTAATGCATACATTTTAGAATCAAAGAGAGAAACAATACCAACAATAACTTCAAGTGCGTCCTGATCCTCACGAGCTTTCAATGCATAAGGTTAAGCTGAAGTAGAAGGCATAACTGGTTGATTCACAGTTTTTGAGTGGGAACTCGGACTAGGTCTGTTCTGATTATATCTTCCTCGACTTCTACCTCATCCTCTGTTCCTAGTTGATGCATGAGAGACCTCCCTATTAGCTTGTGATATCTCAAACTATTTTAGAGGGCAATTGGCTATCATATGATTTGTACTGCCACAGCGGAAACATGTACCTGTAGCCCTCCAACAAACTCCTTTATGATATGCAGAGCAATGAGGGCACTCTGGGGCACCAGAACCTCGGCCCCCAGAGAAACCCCTACCAAAAATAACCGAAAGAGGGAAAGTTTTGTCGCCTTCCCCGAGTCACATGTCTCTGAATATTTTCCGGTGTAGAGGAAGTACCTTCCCGACTTCGTTTACCCGAAGACTAGCCTCCGCTAGTAAAGCCCCTTCGTTGACTCCTTTCTCTTCTGATCGTCTCTTACCTCTCAATCTTCATAGCATCTTGTACTAATTGATGGTAAGTCACTTGTTGCAAAAGAGTAAATGCTGCCAGATGCTCCTTAATGGAGTTATGCAACCTATGCTTAAATTGATGACACCAGAACTCTTTAGTAAGTTTAGATTCAGGGGCATACTTACTGAGTCAATTAAATTCACAATCGTACTCAGCAATTGACAGACTCCTCTGCTTCAGATTCAGAAATTACTTCCACTTATCCTTTCCGTAGGCCTCCGTCATATACTTAGTTTTGAATTCTTGGCCAAAGAAATCCTAAGTCAAAGGCACCGGTAACTGGGGATTCCTCAGAACGAACTTCCACCATTCATAAGCTGCTCCCTATAGAAGGGAGACAGCACAGTGCGCCATCTGCTTTGTTGGACAACTGATCTCATCCAATATCCTCTTCACAGTCTCAATCTAGAATTTAGCTCTTTCTGATTCCTCCAAAGATGTCCCAGTAAATTCCTCGGCTCTATACTTCCTCAGCTAATTAATTAGAGCCTTAGGTTCTGTCACACGATGCAGTAAGGTCATCATATCTTCAGAAAACTTAAACAAAGCCTCTCCCTGAGCTGTAGGAGGAGGTGCACCTCAGCTTCAGCTCGATTGACCCCAGAGGGTCTAGACATTGATGGAAGAGTTTGCCCTGGATGATTGCTCTCAACAACTTCGTCAACAAAATCGCGTGATCTTTCCATCTTTAATTTTAGAATCAAAACATGGGACAACCGCATTAGGCTAGACATCTCTTACACTCAAGTATAAGCAGTAGTTAAGCGCTAGTTAAACCAAAATCGCCTAAACCATGCTCTGATACCAAACAATGTGACGCCCGCATATACCCCTTGGGAGGATACGTGGGCGCCACACCATTCACAACTCATCTATATAGAAACAACAGTAACAATACCGAAACATTTCATACAAAACATACTAAGCATTTATACATGCATTACCAGAAGCTTAAATAATACTTCATGCCATTCAAATTGTGTTTATCAATATATAACATAATTTTAGAAACCAGCCTAAATTAAGGTTATTACAAAACAAAATTCAGGAGTCATATACATCAGATACAAGCTTAAAAACAAACTCAAAATATATTTTATCAAAACAACAACTCAGACTCTATTGACCATTATGGTTGACTTGTCCCAATCCTTATAATCCTCGCTCTGAACCTAAACGGGGCAATTCCATCGTGCTAAATATATAGCTTAGTAAGTAATAACTAATCTACATTAAAAGATTTCTTTAACAATAAATCAGACATAATGTATTTCATAACATATTTTATAATTAACAGAACTGCATAACACAAGAGCGTATAAACCTTTCAAAATTAGTACATAATTTAGTTTATGTTAGAATCAAACAGATATCAGAATACAAAATTAGACGACTGCTAAATCCATTTACAGAAGCGGGTAACAGGGCTTATACAGAAGAGATTGAAGTCTCGACATCGAAGTGTGACAGAAGAGATCAAAGTCTCGACACCGAAGTGTCAATAATAGAAGACGTCGAAGTGTCATTAATAAAAGACACCGATGTGTCACAGAAACAGTTGCAAACCCTTCTAAGCTTGCCTATTTACCCACAACTAGGACTTAACAGATTTAAAAACATAAATGTATGAAATTCAATTCACATATCAATCAATGTTTTTATACCATGTATTCAAGCATATCACATTCTTACAGCTTTGAAAATCATTCAATATTCCAAATAAATAGCAAACAAAATAGTCCAAGCAAAACTATCAAAAATTACTCACTGAACTACTTACAAAATTGACCATCTAAATTACTTACAAAAGCTCCCTTTTTGCTTATTGCCCTGAAGTCCCGGTAATATCTGGAAGTGGTCGCTCTATGCGTTCCTCTATAACATTTACTACAAACACATATCACTATTGTGCATGATTATAAAATTATTTATGCACGTTCATGTATACTGAATATGTGTGATACATGTTTATGAAAAATTCCAGGTTTCTTATCCTTAATCTTGTCACATTATCGATCATGTGAAACCATACTCAATTTCTCAATCCAGATTTATCTCACAACCAACTTTCGGGTCCATTTTGCTCAATTATTCTTATAAAGCAGGTGAGGTAATTTGAAGACACTTCCTTCTAGAATGTTGTTCTCCCACGTCTTAAGTTTCTAATGATACTAAGATCATTCCATTTGGTTTTGTATACTGAAAGTTTTACTCAAAAGATCTCAGACTGTAATTAAGCATCATCATAATTCTTCTGTCAACCTCAAATCAGATTCTGAAATTCTTCGAGGCAGAATTAGAATTTAATCTCTTTATACAATTTGTATCCCTATGTCTCTAAGTTTAATTAAAATAAAGAAGCATCCCATTTGGAGCTCTACAGGACAAGATATAAGCAAAATATAGAAGTATGTTCAGTAAAATATTCCAGTTCATACTATTCCAACAGATTCCCTCATTTTGATTCAGTAAATATTTTCCAATTCAATTCATAAGGCTACCAAATTTTTTGAAGAGGTAGAACAATGTGTTATAAATCTATTGGTTCAAGTCTCATGTTATTTGGAGGTCAGATGACAAAGTTATGGCCAAAAGAAGCCAAGGTGTTCAGGGTGAGTCAACCCTTCGGGTGCACCATCGTGAATCATACTAGCAATTTCGCCGTTGTGTTTAAGCACGATGGTGACTCCCAACATACCTAGCAAAGTCACCGTAGTGATTTTAAACCTCCAAACACAGTCTATTTCTTCCTCTCATCTCACGATCGCGACATCCCAACTTTTTCAACAGCCATTTTTCCAGAAACTCGACTACAGATTTGCATCTTCTTCCTCTCTTCCATTTTTCTCCAGATTTCTCACTTCTAGCTTATTCAGTGAACACATAAAACACTTAAACTAATTCTTCTACTTCCATTTCAGCTCATCATAACTCAAACAAATCAAAAAATTCCAAGATTTAATAAAAACATAAAAAAAATTCGAATCTCATTTACACAACTTCCAATTTTCTACATTTTCTATCTTCTGCCATTTTCAACAACACAAGTACTTCAAATCATTTCATTGTCACAACCTCACCAAAAGCTACATTCCATATCATTAAACTCATTTAAAACCATTTCTACCAATACTTAACAGGTTCATGCATATACAGTGAAAACAAACTTATGCGTATTTCACATTATCACCGAAATGCTTTATACACAAATCATGCATGTATTCTTTTCTCAACTGTGAAACATCATCAAACTTATTCACATCAGCAGTGAGAGTGAAAAGCAAGGTTCGGTGTTGAGGGAAAGACCAAGCAAAATCGAAGAACAAACAATGAGCTTCATCTTTCTCAACTTATGATTTTCATTAACTCATTGACACATGACCCGATTGCATGTGAGCCATTTGTCATCCATAAAGAAGTGCTACATGTCCAAATACCATTGGTCTATTTTTCTTAATATTCCAAAATTTCCAGAAAAATTCCTAAAATTCTCAAAAATTCCAAAATAATGCCAATAGTTTCCAAATGAGTTTTCCACAATTTAATCACATTTATAAATCCATTTTACCCCAAAAAAGTAATTGAATTTATGCATAATTTATTTGTATGTTTCAAAATTTATAAGCACATATCAGCGAATACTCAATTATGCAAAGCATAAAGTGCACTGAAATTTCTAAATTTTCTAACCCCTAACATGGGGTGTTACAATTACCTTTAAATTTAGTTCTTATAATGGACTTAACTTATAATTAACTTTTTGCATACGTGAGAAGATGTTATTATGATTGTTGGATATTTTTCTCTTTTTAGGTTAACTATCAACTATGACAAAATGTACAATGATTATGGCACATTATAGGTGGGAAAAAATAGTAGCCCATTGTAAAAAGCATAGAGATGTGCTCTCCAACTTATGGGAGGTTGCTAATATGTACCCTGAGACATAAAACCCTATTGTGGAGGATATCCTAGCCGATGTGCCTTTAGGGTATAACTCGATCATCGACTCCTATAATTTATAATTGATCTTCAATTAGAATGATATCAGATTCTTTAAATGAAGAAATTCAAGGCACCGTGATATATAAATCCAGTAGTCTTAAAGGGCTAGATAGTAAATTTTGACGGTTGGCTAGAATTCTTTGATATCTAAAAACTAGTCCTAGAGTCCATGTTCTTCTGAGTGGATGAGAAGAAACTGCCTAGGATAATGAGTCAATGATTAGAATTAGTTATGTAGTGTATCGCTTTGGAAGGAAAGAAAATTGAGGTGTTTATATAATACACATCACTCATCTGAGGTTTTCACCAAGATTCCCTAAATTGGATAAAGTAATTGATTCTAGCCCAAGATATTAGGGTTAGGATGAAAAATGTTCTCTCTCACATCTAGAATGTATATCTTTCTAATTGAGGTTTGCTAACAGTAATGTATTCCAATTATTTTTTAGCAACATTCTAAGCTACAATGTTGTAATATGAGTTATAATTTAGTTCCTTATGCTGAGACTTTGCCTCTTGTTCTTTAGCTCTTTTTAGTTGTTCTTCTTTACTATTAATACATTTCTTTTCTTTTAAAATTTTTTTGATATAAATATCTTGATAGGGAGTAACTATGGAAAAATCTTTTAACTTTGAAAGATATTGATCATGATAGCTTATTATGAGTTTGATAGATATTGTGATTAATCTTTGATGACAAATTTAATTTTAATTTGCTTCATTAATTTTAAAAATGGATACTTGTGTAAACTATGATACTTTTTTTAAAAAATAATTTGGCAGAAATAATTGAGTTAGAAGTGAATTTAAGCAATTTTCATTATCCTAATAAAGAAAATCAAAGTGTGAACAAGTGAGCAATAAATAAATTCACTTCACCGGCATCAAACCAAGTCAAAAGTTTGCAATTAAAGAGTACTGTTAGTAGACATTGGAATGCTAACCTAATTAAGTAACAAAGAGTATTCATGATATGGTGTTTACTCTCATATCAAAAGGTTAGATGACTTTTCAAACAAGCATCTAAATGATCTTGTGTTAATTTAAAGTTATTAGTTTTACTATTTTATTAATACGGGGTATGTAAATGATTGAAAGTTGAATATTTTTCTCATATATGTTCATTTTATGCATTGAGTTGAATTATGTGGATTCAGTTTACATTTGAATGATTGTGGAGTGAATTGACTTGATTTATAACTTGACGCAAGTATTTGAAAGCCTAGCAATTTGATAAGCTTTACAATTAAATGAATGATGGAGAATCTTAGTTAGTGTGATTGATTTTGTTAAATTATTTCCTAGAGTTGCCACCTATTTAAGTTATGAGTAATAAAATTATTTTTCTTAAGGACAATCAAATGCTTAAGTATGAGGGAAGTTGATAAGTGCTAAATACGCTATATTTTTAACATGTTTTTTAGATTATTATGCTTATGTTTTGTTATGTTTTCTATAGGATTTGGTACTTAAACGACTTATATGTTTTAGGTCTTATTTTAGTCCCTTAATAAAGATTAAGCAACATTTAAGTCAAATTGGAGCAAATTTAGCACGATTTTAGGCTAAGGACTCATAATATAACACTTACACAATTCTTTGTTCCATCCATGTGTTCTTACATTGACCATTATATTTCTAGGAGAGTTTGGTACATAACTAAATATGACATTAGAAGCGACATGTGTTCTTACCATTTTCAACATTGGATCATTTTGTTTCCTTGAGAATTTACCAATATGGTACCGTGTTATGCCAATGGTTTTTAATATGAGAGCGATATAGTACCATGTTTATAACTCGTGTTAGCAATGATTATTATAAAAAAGTTCCAAAGAACTGTTTAAGCAACATCGGGGTTAATATGGTCATGTGTTTAACTTGTGTTGGTTAAAACTTTTATATTTTTTTATTTAAGAGGAAGCGATGTCAAAAAAATAAAGTAGATCAATTGGAAGCTTATTAAAGTAAGTGGGATAAAAAGAGAAGCAACCTTAAAGAAAAGTTTAAGAAGTCTATTAATATTCATTCAAGAAACATCAAGATTTAAGATTCATGAAAAGACATTCTTTTATCTTTTATTTTTATTGGTTTTCTTTACTTTAACATAAACTAAATTAGGATATTGATCTACGTGAGATGAATCCTAAACCTTATGTTTGAATTGATTCTTTGTTTTTAATACATGATTCTAGTTTCCTTCAAAATTATTCGTGTTTACTTTTTGTGTTGAATTGAAGTAGTGAACCTAGAAGATTCAAAATTGAAAATCATATATAGAGATTGAGAAATCACATGTATATTAGATCAAAGTATGAATAATGAAAGTTGCATAGAATCCTAAAGATAGGGTCACAAATATCTCCTAAGTTAGAGTCAAATCAATCAAGAGAATTTATAGAGTGAATAAATGCATTCTTAGAGTTTTGACAAGAAAGAGATTTTAATCAATCTACTTAAGGATATGGACTATACGTCTTGAGAAACAATATAGTTATAACTTTGCCATTCTTACCTGTCTAAGAAACTAGGATTGATCATTAAATTAAGTTTAATTCAAGAACAAGGGGATTTTTTATTTGAATCTTATTTATCCACTTGTTGTTTTATTCTTATCTATCACCTTGATTGGTTGTTTCCTAATCATTTTTTCACTTTTTGCTAATTTTATTTTTTAAAATCAGTCATTCATTTCATTACATTAGATAATAGAAAGACATATAATATTAGTAGTTATAGTCTTTATAGAATTGACACTTGCACTCATTGAAACTATACTTTATAAAGTGATAAGTGCATTTGAATCACTAATTTCTTAATTTTTTTTTGTTTTGAGAAATATGAAATCAAATATAAGAACATGACTTAAGACATGCCCATACTTGGTCCTGTTTCTTAGCCCATACCTTATCCTGTGTCTTAGAAAATTTTAAAACACCATTGCAACCTAATAAACTAGTAAAAAAAAATTCTTCAATCTATCTCAACTCTCTCTTAATTTCTTATTCTATCTCACTCAAAACTTCTCCTAAATTAATTTTAACATCAATTTCAAAATTTCATTTCCATTTAAACCTACATTACTTCACTTTTCTCTATAGAATTACATATTTCACCAAGTTACGGTTTGTTTTTCTAAAAATTTAGGAATTTTAAGTTTTAAGTTGATTTGTGTCATTATCTTCAATTCTAGGTTAACTCACAATGACTAAGAGACTAACTTAAAGCAGAGGGAAAAAAGAAAAAAAGAGTGGGTGTGGGTTTCGCAATATAATACTAATAACACTCTCAAAGCAAACGCCCTATATTATGTTTTGTAATAAAACCCATATAGAAAGGTATACAATCCTTAGAAATTGACCATTTGAATAAAATAGAGAATTGGATATGCATGCCTTATTAGAAAAGGGGTTGAGGGAGGAGGATCAAACAATAATTTTTAATGTGGGATGGGCTAAGTTGTTTATAATAATAAAAGATGCAAATAGGGAGCTTACTGCTTTGAGTTTGAGCAATATAAAAATTTAGACAACCTAAATGAGGTGGAATATTGGATAAAGGTGAAAATTATGCAATGTCCCCTATCTAATTTGGTGTTAATTACGTACACTTGAGTATTTAAGTTTTGTCAAACTTCTATTGTAAACTTTTCTTTAAATGTAATTATGACTATCTTCTTTTTGTGTGATATATCATATGGAGCCTATAATCATAACCCTACTATAACCAAAAGCACTGATATTTCTTCACTTGTAGTGTGTTATTTACATTAAGTTATTGTCTATACTATAGCTAGTAAAAGGGAAAGTGCAAAGGTGATAACCCTTTGGGACTTATTTTGTTTGTAGTGCATAGTGGGGCATTACTATGCAACTTTATTTTTTCTTTTCAAGATATTTAAAGTATATGACAATAAGGAACAAGGAACAATATGTGGAGGCTTATACATCACTCGTGTAACATCCCGTTACCCATGTTAAGGCTAGAATTGTGATTTATGAGAAAGTATTGAGAAATTAGGAAATGCACATCGTGCTTTAGTTAAATATGACATGCACATTTTTGCACATGAATATGATTGTACATGCATTCATCAATACTTTTCGGGTATAGTTGATTTATAAATGCGATTAAAATGTGAATTTTAAGTTATTTGTGTTAAAATTTTATTTGGAGACCATTAGTATTATTTCTAAATTTTTGGTGAATTTGAGGTACATTTGGACTAGGAAAAATGCCAAGTGGTAGGATAAATTGATACATGAAAAATTTGGATGATTAAGCCTAAAATTGAGTGACATTTGGCATAGTTAAATTAGTGACAAATGGACTAGTAATTAAGTGACAAATGAATCAATTATTGTGTGACAAGTGGACAAAATAATTAGGAGATATATGGACTGATTAATTGGTGACATATGGAAGCATCTTGAGTGGATTAGTGGCAGCATCTTGATTAGGCAAATGTAAGACATGCCTTAGGACAAATGTTATGTTGTACAGTTGACACCTAGCATGTTGATGGAGCAAATTCTAGTAGTAATGTTTCTGCTGTTTCTCTCACCTTTCTCCACCGAATTTTCTCCAACTTTCTCCTCTATAATTTGCCTAAACCCTAGCTAAATTGCTGCACCAAAACTAGCTTTTTACCTTACACAAAATAGCCAAGAAAACCAGCTGAAAGTTACCTTCATCTTGCTGTCCAAAATCAACCTGTTTTCATCATAAGTTTGGGATGAATTTTGCTTGCATGCAGATTTTATTTAATTTGAAGTTTGAGCTGAATTGAAAGTCTAACAAGTAAGTAACAATCTGATCTTTATGATATGTTTAGTACTATGAGAATTATGCCTGAATTGAAAAGACATATAGGAGATATTGGTGAAGATGTAAGCTGAAATGTTATGAACCGGAAAATTTTCATTGAATAGACTTCGATATTTTGATTATATCTTAGAACAAAATTTAAATTTCTTAAATTAAAATACATATTTTTAATATAAATTTGAAAATAAACAAATATGAAAATTTTAATGAATCTAAATATGAAAATATATAATGAACAGATTCAAGCCCTAAAATAATCGTTTATTGATAAAATGGAAGAATAAACAAAGATTTATGGTACTGAAACCTTTTCTCGAACAGGATAGAAGCGAATACCCCCAAATGCCTCTTTCCCAATTTAGATTTACGCTTTTCCCTCTTGCTTTGCTTTCTCTGCTGTATTGCCTTTTTTTCATCAGAAGTCAATATGTAAGAGCCGTTAGAGCCTTCCTGGATACTAAATATCCCCCAACGAATCGCATACCTTCAATTTCAATTATTCTTCACTTCTAGAAAGATATCATAATTCGAAACAAACAGAAAACAAATCCAAATCCGATGAATAAGTATAGTTCGTAAGTAAACAAATTATATATCTTCTTATTACAGCAAGAAGTCCAGCACCCCTCAGTTTGATTCAACTTCACTGTCAAGTTCATGCTCCCACCAAAGTCATTATTGGGTGAAAAAAAACAATGAAACCGTGAGAAAGCTAATTTTCTCTGTCGAGATCGACACCCATTTGGAAATTCTATAATAAATTAATAGTGCATATATCTACGAGAGTTCACCTCCTATAAAAGTCATGGGAACAGATAGCATCCTGGTTTGGGAAATTGGCAATTCATGGAGGGATCAACTGTAACAGGATTCATACTGGTACTTTACATGAGACTGACAATACCATCAACTTGGATGTGACAACATATAAATATTAAAATGAAATCTGGCAAAATCCTATAAATCTGTTAAATGCTTCAAGTTAAAGCTGTCCTGCTAGCAAAACTTATGTTTCGATTCTCTCATCACAGCAACCGAGCTTTGATGCCATAAAATCTACAAAAGAAAATGGCTCTTAAAAGAGAGTAATGACCTACTTCATGTCTCCAACAACAGTTTGAAGATTAACATTGACCGAATCTTCTCTGAAATACAGTTCTGGTAGTCTAAAGCTCAAGCAAAACATTGCCTGTATGATAAAGTAAACACCAAAGAACAAAGATGAATAAGTTGAATGAAAAGAGTTTCCAAGTCCATGAGTATACTTATTACAGTATGAAAATGTGTGTACTGGAAGGAAGAAAGTATTGACAACTAGAGCGTAACCATAGTAAGAGAAACATGAACCTTGTTTGGAGCAACATCTCTAACCCGGTGAAATATTGGGTCTTTTATAGGGGCATTTAAGGCAGACTCCGCCTCCTGCAAAAAGAGTTTAATCCAAATATCATTTATGAGATTGGAAAATAGAAGCAACCATGATATAATTGTTTCCCCTGACATTCAAACACTATTGTTTCTCAAAGAAATACTCAACCCAAATAAGACAGGAGAAGTAGATTCTACGCTAACACAAAATAACCAGTTTTGGTGTTAATGATGTGTCTAAAACTGTTTTTATCAATTCCCCTCCCAATATAAATAAGGTTGGAGAGTCAAAGTAAACATATGTTCAATAAGTCAAACGAATTCACTCTAGGGCAATAGACACATATATCCACCACACCACAAGCTAAATAATCGGCTTAACCAAAAAGCAAGATAATGGTCACAGATTGATCTTACTGAAATTATCGATTCCTTGCTTTCATTTGCTCGCATGAAGCAATAGCAGTGAATCCACGGAAGAGAACTCTTCCAATCTCTTCTCCCGATAAGGCTCCTAAAAGCATCTGAGAGAAATGATGAACTCAACCTTTTAGCTCAAACAATGAAACAGCATCAAGCAAGATGGTGATCTCCTAATGGATATGGTGTATATTAATATACAGAAACAACCAAAAAGAACTTCTAACATTTTCAAAGAAACAGCATCAAGCAAGATGGTGAACTACTAACAAATGGGCTGCATAATGATACACAGAAACAACCAAAAAGAAGTTTAATATCTTCAAGGCAAAAATGTGACCATATGCAGAAATGAAATTAGTAAATAACCTGTCCCATGAAACAATTGCCAACAGCAAAGATTAATAGCATTTTGCAGATGTACGCACAGAAAAAGTACATGATAAGAAACATACATGTGGAGAAAAGAATAGAGAAATCAAATGATTAATGCCACATGTCTGTAAATAAAACAACACGTTTGGCATATCCCTATAGCAGCTGGCGGTGAAAAGAAATTAAAAAAATCAAAATTCTGGAAAAAAAAAAGATAAAGAGGAAAAGGAAGTAATTTCTGGCAAAGAATAAATATACAAGCAAATGGAGCACACATACATACACACCACTAATGAACAAATGTTTGCAGTCACATGTGAACATGAATCCTCATAGAATAGTTACAATCAGAAGAAAAGAGTAGTCTAAAATTGTATGTACCAAGAAATTGCAAAGCAGAGGCAGGAAGATTCATAATGAAATGATCAACATGCTCCCAAGGTTTTGCATTGGATAACTCTGAGGATTTCATTCTTTTATTCGCATTTCCTTTTTTCCTACAAGTGAAGGAAGGACTGGTATCGTTCGTATTTCCATTCTCTGCTTGAGTAAAGGAGATCAGTTAGTCTGGCTGAACATGTAATAAAATCACTGTATAAGCATCTAACTTCAGTACTCTGGCATTTTAGACTTTCGGAATGATGAAATTTCTAAATGTCGAGCTACTAATACCTTCCCGACAAGAATATGAAGCTCTTCTAACTGCAGCAACTGATGTATCTGCCTTATCACACAGACCCTGTGAATTCTTCATATCCTCTGAAATACCATCTGGGACTTCCTGCACCGCAACTGGGAAGAAAAGGATTCAACATTAAACTGAATGAAGAACCTGAAGAAAGGATGATCAATCAACAAATCTTACTTGTTATCCAGGCATTGTCCATCTCAGATTCCTCATCGCCAGATGCTATGTTATTTCTAGTCCGTGGAACAGCCATCAAGTGGGAAATAAAATTTCTTGCATCCATATTATATGCATGAACATGATTTTCAACCTTGTTGAGTTTTGCATTGATCTCCAGATAATGAACACTATCTGGATTCAAGTCATTTGCATAAACAATGCACCCTTTCTGTGCAGCTGGAATAGCAAAAGGGCCAATACCAGCAAACATATCACAAATGGTATCCCCTGGTCGGAATTGAGAAACCAACCTTATGTGTTCATGCTCCAATCTAGAGTTCCAATAAACCAAACTGTAATCAAGCTTAAATGTTGCCCCATATTGCTTTACTTCTGTGACCATACTGTTTTCTCCAGCCAAAACTTCAAACTTTGGTACTCGGAACTCATTGGTAATGGTTCCAACTTTATTGACGACAGTTTTGATCCTGGGGTAATTTTTCTGCCATCATAAGTTAACAGTTTAACAGTCCATTCTGCTCTATCTGAGCAAAAGAGTTAAAACAGATGTCTAAAAGTGACAGCAGACCAAATAATTCAAACAATTTAGAATCAGAGGATTACATAAGTAAGAACATTTCAAAGTTTAAACAGTATCACGTAAGTGCAAGAACTTAAAATAAGTTAGTTGCTGCACAAGATGTTTCTGAATAATGTACCAAAAACCATAAAACATGATGGCAGAATGTTATTGCGGATCAAAACAAAACACTAATATTTAGGAAAAAGAAAGGGACTTACAAAGGTATACTCAAGAATCAGTAAAGTAATCCCTTGTGCAAATAGTTGAACAAGTAGGATGTATACAGCTTTTTATACCACAGAAATAATTGGTAGTTTTCTTAACAGGTTGTCAAAAGCAAAATATGGACTAAGCCAAAAGAAATGGAACTTACATCATAAATGACCTTGGCAATAACATCCTTGTATGGAACTAATTCATCATGTATATTCAGATGGGCAATGTGACCTGCATGCATATGATAAAAAAAACATATCTTAATCACTACTAGGTTTCTCTTCTCAAAGTTAGCAATTATCATGTTTAATAGTTATCTTACAAGTGAATGATAAATCATATGGCAGCTAATTAGAGAAAAAGAACTTTAACATTGTCTTTTAATAACATTAATGGATTTGAGAGCAAGCCGATAAAAGATGGAAAACAATATAACATAAATTGAATACTTAACTATTGTTTCAAAAGATGAAGGTACCTCAACTCCAGGAGGAAGAATCTGCTTCAGTATGTGATCTACAATGATTTCAACCCATGACAGAGTTTAGCTATTTGTCAATTTACAGACTAATATAAATATTCATGCTCAGCATCAAGAATGAAGCGGCTTGATATGTTAATGAGGAGTGTCAGTCATAAATAACACAGTCCAAAAACTTTAACAAAACTTAAACTTTCAGGTTCAATGATTCTTTTAACATGATATCATAAGTTTTACGACTCAGATATCTTACATTCAGATAGTGCTACATTGAACTAAACCAAAAGAAACATCAATCCAGTTTCAGCATAAGGTGCATAAGGTATGTGCTTTCTCCATACTCTCAGTCCAACAAGCTTTCATGTGAGAAGGCATATAATCCAATCCTAGGCTTCACTCAACATATTAGTGTTCGTTGTATGATTTCTTCATGATGCGTATGAAATGATGTTAGTCATATTGCAGTAAAGAATTTAGTTATAACTTCAATATGCTAGCATATGACAAGTGAAACCATAAGACAAGTAACATGTTGATCAGGGCATCCCTCTTGAAGCAATGTAAATTTGGCATGTGCCTAGTCAAGACAGGACTCGTACTAGTATACAGAGGCAATATCAAACAATTTCAGATTTCATATAATAAAAATGGAACGGGAAAGGAATACAACATATATCTGCACTACTTGATTTGCAAACTGGTCAATAATTGCATTTAAGCATCAACTTTTGTCGAAGGGCATATTTGTATTGGGGAAGCTTACTCTAAATTCAGCTTAACATAACTGAAACAATTTCTGTACTATATTTTAGAATTGATAGGAATAGATTGCAACAGACCTGCACCCCAGTAAGAATATCCAAGAGTCAATGAATAAGGAACTACTTCAATTTTGCACAGCCTCTTCAACTCATATACCTTTTCCTCTGGTATATCAGTTAAATCTGTTGCCCATTAAGAGACTTCAATCAGACATAGAAAAAATTGCAGAAAGTAAGGTGAGCAACTTGTTGGAAAGCAGCATCACAACTTCCAATGCATAATGTCATGAGCCAAACAATATGATTTAGACGGAGGTGACTAAAGAAACTAACCCACAGAATATGCACGTTCAATTTAGGAGCCTTATTTTTGCAGATATTTCTTACCAGCATTTTGAATTCTTTCAGACAATATCAGATAACGATTGTTCTCACTTGTCGGATCTTCCGTAATAGGTTTCACACGAGCCTTATTAAGCAAGTAACTGCAAGTCCAAATATATGTGCCCAAAATCACATAACTAACACGGTAGCCAACTATAATAGATAGTCAACAGAATAACGGTACCCATTCAGAATGCCAGTGGCAACTTTGCAGAGCTCACGGGGAATTCTAAGTGCCCATAAATTGAATATGACATCGAATTGACTTTCTTCAAGCATTTCACAGTGAGAGACCTGGTTTTGAGCACTACCAAGAAGTCCACGGTCACACGAAAAGGCCTGCATAAGAACAGCCATGTAGGAATATCAACCAACGGCATTCTTCAAGTACTTATCAACCATCCAAGAGCTTAGGTACCAAAATGTCCAATGAAGAAAGCAAAAGCAAAACATAGCAAACATATAAGAAAATCATTTCTGAGCGTCAAGCAATTTATATAACACCACCAATTTCTACTCCACGGCCTCGTAAGACAATACACGGTCAAATAGCAAATTTAAGAAAATCATAATCAACTGAAATCCCCCCTCCAAGAAAAAACCCCACTCCCTTTCCACCCTTTATGGGAGAGCCTTCAGATAGATCGTAAACATCACTCCTCAAAAGCCCAACAAAATTAAGATATATGCATATATTCTTCAACGTGAAAAAAATAACTCCGAAAGCAGCGACCTTGAACGAATTCTTCTTCTGAAATTTATACGCGTTTGTGGGAACTTCGTCAAGAGGGCGAGGATTTTTCTCGTCCTTCATAATCTCATCATCTGCAGCACGCGGCGCCGTTCGGATTCCGATCTAATAACCAACTAAAAGAAAGAGATTAAATAGCATTCGAGAAATCCCAGAAAAAGCATACCAGAAAAAATAACATACCTGTAAGTTGATCCGTTCGGTGTCTTAAGAACATGAGTTTTTGTATAAGCAGAACGAAACTAAAGAAACAGAACAGTTACTGAAAACTGTTACTGGAGTGCCGAAATTTTGTCCCGGTGTTTTATTGTGTCCAATAAATCTTTGTCATTTAGTTATGTGAGTCTTGTATGAATTTCACGTGGATCCCGTAAAATAAATACCTAAGATTTTATGAGACAGAATAAAACAAAGTAATATTGAACAGAGGATCTAAATTTTAGTTACTGATATACACGTAAGTGACGTAAAATCATTTACCAGAAAAGTTAAAATAAGGATTTTTTTTAATTTTAAATTTGGGTTTTTTAAAATATTGTATTTTAGTTTTTAAAAAATTTATTTTTATTTAAAAAATATTTTTAAAATTTACAACTAAATATTTATTTTTTTAAATAACTTTTATGATTAAAAAAAGAGTTGGAACCAAATAAGGTCAGAGCAAGAGAAAATGATGTCACACACACACAGTTGGCTTAGAAATGTGCTAAGTTGACTGAATTTGACACCACAAGAATGTAGATTCTTGATAAGCCCTAGTTCTCAGTCAGAACCAATTCTCTCAATTTTCACAGATCATCAAATATGTGTGAAAAAATGTATTCGTGTGTGTCTTTTAAAGACACATACGTTCATCGACCATAAAGCAATATAAAAAAAAAAAAAAAAACCTTAAGGGCTTGTTGGTGCCCACTACTAAACCAAAAAGCTGACTCATAATGATTAGCCTACAAATAAGGTATTAAGCAAAAAAAATAAAATAAACAATATAGGGTTTTATTTTATAGAGATTAGTCCATTACATACTGAAAAAAATTAAAGAAACCAGTGCCATTCACTAGTGACCATAATGTCCAAATCATAATAAATGCTAACTAAGTCCTATTGTAATTCCCCATCAGTTCTAAGCAGCTTTAAAACATCCAAATCAAATAATTTTAGGTTTAATGCAAGTGATAAAGCCATTGGAATTAGAATTACAAGTCCTCTTAATCTAGGTTGTAGATTCGGCCCTAATGGAACACAATAAGCCCGCGAGTGCTTCCTTCAAACTTCTTTGCTTTATTTCGAGTCATTGGACCTTCATTAAGTATATATACTAGGGATGAGTTGGGATGGACGACCACGCAATCCATCTCAACCGTCCATTTAATCCAACGGTTACATTTTCTCCCTCCCTTTCTGAAAGTTCTAGAGATATTTTCTCTTTCATGTTACGAAGTCCTCTCTTGTTCTGTTGTCTTTCTCACACAACCTTTGCGATCCTTCTGTTGTCTTTCTCACACATCCTCACAAAGCCAAGGCGTTACCATGAAGAAAATCCGACGGAAGTGAGGCGAATGGGATGTTTCACTGTTTCCACTGTGATCGTGGATCTGGTAAAGCGCCAAAGTTCTTGACACGAGGGGGTTTTGAGTTTTGCGGAAATATCTTTCCAGGTACGTGTTCTGATTCTCTCCAGATCTGGTCTCTCCGTGTTCTGATTCTCTCTTCCTGGTCTCGATTCCTAAGTTTTTAGGTCTTCTCTTGCTTCAACTTTCTTTCTCTTGTAGTTTCTGGGTTTTTGACCGAGTTTCAGCGGGTATCGCCAGATCTGCTCTCTCCGTCCTCGGATCTTCACACACGGTACGCTTTCGCTCTCTGATTAGCTATTCTCTTGCTTCAATCTGGCTCTGTTGCTTGTGTAAAGAATGATTCGAGAGCTTAACGACTGCTTTCTGGGATATTTAGCTCTTTCTTTCTCTTGTAGTTTCTTGGTTTTCACCGAGTTTCGCTTATTCTAGGTCTTCTCTTCACTAGCTAGGTCTTGGAAGGTGATTGGAAACAAATGGGACATGTATCTCGACCTTCTTCAGGCCGATTATAGTGAAGGGTGAGACTCGAAATTATTATTATTATTTTTCTTTATTTCCTGTTCTGCAATATCTTTTTGTGAGCAAAGAAGAATTCGTAGATGGGATTTTATGGGTTTGATTTTTCTACATGAATCTTCTATAACATCATATGTGGAAGATTGTTCATTTATCTGTTGTGATTTGGTGGCAGACCATTGTTGGGGTTGTACTTATACTTACTGGGAAATGGTATGGTGTTCTTTAGTTATATGTTTATCCCATTTTCAATTTTCTTGTTTCTTGTGGTTATGAAGTCTACTTGATAAGTAAAGGTATCAGCTTTGAGTTCCCTTGATTCTTTGACATTATCGACTTTTAAGTCTTACATTTCATATCTTGGTTAGTGTAGTCTACATTTCATGCAATATTGAGTTCATAAGAGAGGTCTTTTTACAACCCTTTGCATGTTAACAGTGTATGCTTGCTATTAATTGTATGCTCCAGTTTTCAAACCATTTATACTCCCCGTACTCGTGGCTCTGATTCTAAATTTTGTCCAGAGTAACAATGTAGGGCAATATGATTCATCGAAGATTTTGATGGAAGATTGTCAAACTGGATACCTTCACTGTGGTTATTAAGTTTCAGTTATGTGTTAAAGATGCATCATTTACTTTATTGGTTGATCAACACTATTAAATGCCAATGCCTCATTTTATCATATGAATTATAACTTGTGGAGGATGGTCGATCCTATCATTCCAAAATATGTTTATAAACTTTGTTAGAAATAATTTTGAATTTGTGATAATTGAGTGTTTTTTATGCAGAGATGCTCTTGATGTACTTGGCTTGGTCTGGTATGGCTGTAGACGAATGCTAATGACTCATGTTGACCTTATTGAGAAGCTTTTGAACTATAATAGTAAGCTCTCTCTCTCTCTCTCTCTCTCTCTCTCTGCATGTACATGTGTCCTTACCGCAATATTTTGTTTTAATATCGAGTTTCTTTTGCAGCTTTGAACAAATCTGAAACCAGTTAAGTAAACTTCTACATTCACAAGGGCTCCGAAGTTGGCTATCATGCATGTCTTGAAGAAACCAATGGTTATTACTTGAATTTGATTACGAATCCAAAAAGGAAACTAAGCTAACATCTGGTCTTGTTATGTAAGTGGGTTTTAATTGATTAACTATGAAGACATTGAAGCGGGTGTGGTTACTTACTTTGCATTAAGCTATACGTGTTGTTTGGGATGCAAATGTCGGTCTTTAATTATGACACTGCATGCCTTTGGTGCCATGTAAGAGCTTGTAAAAATTTATCTAATCCATTATTGTTTATCTTTCTCTTGTTATTGACCAAGACCATATCCATTGATCATCGTGGCCATTTCATAGAATATGCATCTTCCCATTGAGAAGAATGGTTCTTCTATTATATGAAGTTGTTACGATCTTGACAAATGTC
>JANZXV010000008.1:27248441-27279779 GCA_027576455.1 Erythroxylum roigii
AGGAGATCCACTTCTGGTTATTTTACTTTTGTAGGAGGCAATCTTGTTACTTGGAGAAGCAAGAAACAAAATGTTGTTGCTCGATCAAGTGCGAAAGCTGAGTTTAGAGGCATGGCGCTCAAATTATGTGAAGTTTTGTGGATCAGACTTCTTTTATTAGACTTGGGTTATCAATCCATACAACCAATTCAACTATTTTGTGAAAACAAGGCTACTTGTGATATTGCCCACAATCCGGTGCAGTATGATCGTACCAAGCATGTGGAAGTTGATAGGTTCTTCATCAAAGAGAAACTGGATGAAAAAATACTAGAGTTGCCAAAGATTAGATCAGAGGATCAGTTAGCGGATGTTCTTACCAAGGCAGTGTCAAGCCAAAATTTCTCAAAGTTCATTGGAAAGTTGGGCATGTGTGATATCCATGCACCAACTTAGGGGGAGTCTTGAAATATTTGAGGCTTGACTGCAGAGATTTGATTGAGATTCTCTGTAAATAAGGAAACCATAAAATTAGGATCATGATTATAGGAACTTAATTGTAGTTGTCATTTCTTCTTTTTATACTCCTGGTCCTGGACACCATACGTTTCTACTATTCAATGAAAAGAAAAATCTCTTTTTTCTACTTATTTCTTCCTAGAAATGGTGGCGAATGATTTCTCAATTGATTGAAATGGCTAACAATGTCAAAAGATCGTTTGATTATGGTTCATAAAGGGAATTTTACCAAATTAGATTCTACAGGTACACGTCATGGAATACAGAGTAAACTCATATTTACATCCACTCGTCAATTTCGCGTAAGTCACATGGACGTCGATTTCTACGTTCTGCCTAGTGATGTTTAGCCGAAGTAAGAAGAAACTAAAATGGGATTGTACCAGAATTCTCATTTCTCCGATTTGAGTATGATTCTCTGCTTTTTTTTTTTCTTCAATAATCATATACAAGAGTAAGGAGACATGATCTTCAGTTTAGATCAGTACTCACCGAGGACTTGAGAGGGAACTAACAAAAAGTGTCAAGGAGAAATACTGGCTAATTGAGTAGAACCTAATTCCTTTCGCCAGCCCCATGTACAGTACTCCACCGGTAGTCCGCGGAGAGGTATCTCCCATTCCAAGCCCAAGATGACGAATCACTTCCTCAACCACCCAGGCTAATCAGCTCTTCCACCAAATGACCTAGCAACTTGGAGACTTCCGGGACAAGCGTAATATTTCTGCAACCCAAACCACAGCAAGAGTGTTTCTGAAGAGAATTCAGTCACGAATAGCGTGGTCGTGCCAACACAAAAGCATGGAGATGCAACGTCCGAGGATGTAGCAACGGGTCTTGTGCTGCTTCACCACAAGCAGACACTTACTGGGAAGCCCATTTTTGCTGTGAGTTTTCCTCAAGTAAGGGATTGACATGGCGTTCAGTAATTGAGTTTGTTGATGCATATCATATATATATATATAGATGGATAGATGGGATATGGAATCGACAAAGCAAGTAAGTTTGGACTTTGCATGCTCCCTCCCTATCATAGGATATGTCGACGGAAACTCTTAAGCGATAATATTACATTACTGCCCTTCATCGCAAGTGCTGACTGGCGTGAACATTTTTTATTAATTTAGAGTTAATCACTGAGCGCAGGCAATCCTTGTTAACAAGAATACATTTTATATATTGAGCTCAAATCTTCTCTCTAATATTATGTTGTCTTATTGTGTTATAAATTTCAGCTATTTATTTATGTGAGTCTCATATAGAACCTCTGTTAGCTCCGCAAAATAAATGGCTGAAATTTCATAAGATAAAATAAGACAGAGTAACATTGGACAGAAGATTTGAATTCTTATATGTTTTGTAAGAGAAGAAAGTGTTCATATTAAAATTCATTTATAGTACAAGGATTTGTCACAGTTGTTATTTTAAGCGGAGATTTTCAGATAATAAAGAGAAAAACAAATGTATAGTCAAAAACGGCGTGAGCAAAGTGATAAGGAAGGAGAGGAGAAGGCGTGTAGGGAAGCTCAATCGGCCATTTTCCCCGATTTTTTCATTTGAATAATTCATCCTCTTGTTCTTTCTTTTTTTCCTTTGAAGGTAAACAGGACAGGACAAGACAGCAGTTTTAGACTTTTCCACTGCGTTATCTTTCCTTTTATTCATAATTATTAGCAAATAACATACCGACTGCGCCAACAAGCTGCCATCCAGAAGCCTTCAAGTGGTGGGGTAGTATTTATCCAAGAGCTTCTCCGAGTATTCTCCAAATGTGAGACAACGGTTGGCTAGCTTAAGCTGAAAACGAGAACAAGTATATGAATGAAACTTGATGCTTGTTATAATTTAATAATAATAATACGCATCATACATGCATTCACTGACTATGCATCCTACTAAGCACCAAATTTCAGAACGCAGACATTTTTAATCATTAATTGAGTACCGATTACTTTGTCCTACTCCATGATTGGGACTTTAATCAGGAGGCTACTCTACTCTACAAACATTCCAGAAGGACAAACTTTTCAGAGGATTAAACAAAACCAAATACTGATCATATGAATCCCCTTTTTGGCCCCTAAAAACTCTTTAAATACGCTTTCATTTTTGGTCCCTTAAAAAGATCGGGTTTGTAATCAAATTCAAGGCTTTAGAACACACATACCTCCTTATGTATATGCATTTCCTCTGGAAAGTTGAGCTTTTCATCCCTACAAGACGTACATAACTTGGTCAGAGAATGAAATCCTAAACAAAAAATCAGTAGAACTGAGGTTCAAACCAAATTGCCTTGTTTTTATTGTTTCCAAAATGCAGCCAGTTAATCAATTCATTGGAAAGCATCTTGATATTAATACGTGACTGCTGAAGCTACAGATTTCGAAGGAAGTTTTATCAAGCAGCTCTAGACAGTCAAGAATTTCAACTGCCAAGTGCAGTTCAATCTCAAAATCAATGCTGAAAGCACAAAGACCCAGAGTCTCACTCATCTTTTGTAAAATAACTTACCAATCAGGTTGCATGAACAATGCAAAAGTTGACCGGTCAACAGTAGAAGCATTTTCTCCTGAAGGTGCCTAAAGTATAAATATTAGATAAACATTAAATACAGCTACAGAAAAGTCAAGTGAGAATGAAATCTTTTGGGACACTCAGAAATTTAGAATTAGGATTATTGGTTACAATTCAATTATTATTAATCATTTTGCTCAAAATTCTAATTCATACAACGGAATAAAATAGATATTGTTCAAATTTCCATCTTCATTTACAAATGTTTGAAATGTAAAAATAAAAGATATGAATGTAGGAGGAGGAGGAGGGAGAGATAGAACATTGTTTAAGTGAGTTGGTTATCAAAGCTTATGTCCACGGACGTAACAATCAATACACTACATATTTCTTATAAATATTACGTGTTTGTCACAGAATATAGGAAGTTGGTTTATAATATCTCTTTATTTATAGAATAAGTCAATATTTTTACAAATAGTTTTGTTTCTAACAAATTAAGCATGATTACAACGAATCTCCCAATATTCTAACACTCCCTTTAAAAAAAGAAACTAATAATATAAAAGAAAACCAACTACGTTGGAAGAGATTCATCGAGCCAATACTATAAAACTCTTCTCACTTGTGAAAAGTTTCATCTAACGAACAACAAAAAACTCTGCTTGCATAAAAAGAGAATTCATCGAATTAATAACACTTCTAAATACTACCAAAGGTCCAAACAAAGATACACGTGACACACAAAAACACAACTAGACTCGTAAGATTTAATTCGGTACCATGTTGAAGGAAAGAATGTAGAAGGGAAGATGGAAGCCACATTTATAGGATTCAACCATAAAGTCCTACATCCAAAAATGTAACACAAAATGATAAATTTTTTCTTTCATTTTTTGCATGTCTATTGCATAGTACCAAAAGCCTTACTGATGAGGAGGAATGATGTATTGATAAAGTAATAATATCTCTTGACTGACAAAATAATATCTTATTCTACAATTAATTCTAACAATATTAGGTAGTTCTGCTTCCATTAACTCAAGATCTTATTATAACTTAAGAAACTAGCACTACACATTCAGTTATGATAGAGTTGCACCTAGAATCGTAAACTTCAAGTCTAGATCCAAGTCCAAAGTATAAATAAAACCATAATTTAGATGCTTTGACTTCAAAATGAAAAATGGTGACATTCCGAAGGCCTTCATTTCACTTTGCATCTACAGCAATGCTAAATCAAGCTGCAAAAGTCATCAGCACTTCAATCTAAAGAAGATGTGCACATGCTTTTTGATAGGAATACTATCCTCTAATTCTTTATTGCACTACTATCATTGTTAGATGACACAATGTATTAGCGTGAAAGAAAAGGTAAGTACTTGATTATGTCTTTAAGATTTGATATACAAGTTTCAGAACACTGAAATATATATTGAAATTGAGAGAAAATTTTGTAATATTATCGATACTGTGTTCTAAAGAAATAGAAAGTACACACTTATGAGTAGTGAATACAAACTCTAGTAGGATTCCTACTTAATAAGCAAAAAGACTTAAATAACCTTCAAGAAAATACTTGAGAAGTCCAAAGGATTGGACTTTTTGACACATAGTATATCTTATAAATTCATCTAATACATGCTCGGCATCATTACATACCAAATGAGGGAATGGGTCTCATGTGGTATTATGTATATATATTATCTATATCATGACTTATTTACTCAAGGTAGGATGTGGCAGGAGTGTTCATAAATTGACCAGAGCAGGACAAAAACTATAATTGCTTCATATCATTGGTCAAATTATGTACATCTATAGTTACAAAAAAAAATCAGAAGATTTTCATCGCAAATCAAGTTGTCTAATTATTAACCTCAGATTGGTCTCTCAAGTTTCCAATCTCTCAAGTTTTCATCTGCACATAAATGAATCTTCTCAATTAACAAAGAAGATGAAATCTGTCCCTAGTCCTTGAAAATACAAAGATCATTGGGCAACGAGAAAAAAAAAGTTGCACAGGATCAAAAGGAAGGGTGTTTCCAAGCTGGGGCGTTTCTCTTCCAAATTTTAGCTTATAATGAGAAGGACAATCAAGCAACAACAAATACATAGTAAAGATCAAATATTAAGCACTGCCATGAAACAACCACACAAAGCAAACAGATGAACACTTGAATATTTCAGTGGTTTCTCAAGAAACGGGAAATAAATCCTGTGAAGCCAACAATATAAAAAATTATAGAAAGTACCCGGACACAATGTGGCGTTGCACAAAGATAACCTCTCGACAGCACTTCAGTGGTTTCACCAACTTGGTATGCTATCTCATCGCTTCCAAAGACAACCTGACGTGCAAGAAAAATATGTTTCTATGAGAAGCTCAGATCATCGAGAATGCATTTAGAATAGGATTCGCACAAATGACTGAAGTATGCATCTTTATTATAAGACAAGCACTTTATCATATAACTAGTATCACTCATAATTCTTTTCCGCTGATTGATGTTTCCGTAGCCAGCAAGGATTAAGAACAAGGCTACAAAATTTACATTCATGGTAGGAAAAGTAAAACAACATATGCCTGTTCAGTAAGTGTCACTGCATCTCACTCCTGTTAGTTCGGAATTCCCAGAAAAATATGTAAGAAATCTGTTTTCCTTTTTTCTTTAACTCCTTTATAGTTTTATCCCCTTATATACTTCTTCATGTAAAAAGCAGTTGACCCACAAGGTAAAGCAAAAAGACAATAATCACTAAATCTATATTTATATTATCAGCTTATAGAAAATCAAATTTTCATCATAATCTTGCATGGATAGAAACTACCCCTGCACATCTTCCTTATTTTAGGTTTTGATGCAAGAAGATGATTTTTAGAAAAAGAGAGATTGAACTCCAACAACGTAGTAAACACAATGATAGCCATTCCAATAGGCCTAACTTATTGCACAAAAGCTCATCCATATTCCACGTAAACCTTCAATTAAAAAATTTAACCCTGCTGTTCACAAGAAGGTATCTTATGATGTTGCAACCAAAAGGGTTTCTCTGCAACATGTTACAGAATTTTAAACAAGAACTTGTCAGAATCTCAGCTTTTTCACCAAACGTTCAACAATTAATTCCACATTTTGGCACATCAGCAGGTGTCTAAAGATCAATAAACATTTTAACCTGAAATCTATAGAAAAAAAATTTAGTTCAGTCCACGAAATATGAATAGAAGTAAAAAGCGTGAAATATCATACGATATACATCCCCAGCATCCAACACAATCATGCTTTTATACACAAAAGAGAACAAATATGCAGTGGAGAGGAGAACATTTTATAACTGTTTGTATTGTAAGACAAAATTTGCACGAATAAGTATCAACGACAAGATAGTATACTTTCACAATTTGATCAGTTCGAGTTTTAATATAAAGCCCGGCAGCACTATCAGGGGAAGGTATTTCTACACCATCTCTTTTAAACATTGCACAGGTGAGACCTACATATTGAATTAAAACAGGAATAAGACATAAAATTAGAAAAAGACAATTACAATTTAGGAAACACATAGTTCTACCTCTGAGCTTGTATCACTGAAATTCAAATTCTAGTACACATACGTATAATTATTTACAGAGGTTATCACGAGTACCAGGTGGAGTGGTAACTTGCTATGTTGCTAGACTCTTAACATTAATAAGTTCTTGGGACCAAGTACCAATTAACACTAGAATTGTGTGGTTGATCTACAAATAATCACCTGTCAATGAACCATGATCTGTGTGCCATCCGCACCAAGATGACATGGAGTCACCAACTACGGCAGTATCACTGGAAGGCAAAATTAGGCTTTTAACACGGAAAGAATAGCTTAGAAATTATAAGTGTGACGACAAAAAGGAGAAATAACCTACACTTGTTCTGATGGAAAATAATAAAGCAGTCTGCCTTTATGACACCGAGAGCGAAGAAGTATTTGTTCAAGGCCTTCATTCTCATTCAGTTCCATTCCATTTGAAACTGATCAAGACAACTATTTAAATAGATACTGATCGTCATAATATTTGTATGTCTAAACACTTGCAAAAGATTTAAAAGCATGGGACTTCATAGGCTATGTAATTACCAGAACAGAAAACAAAGAAGTGCAAAGTAAATATGTAACATCCATATGATCACTTCATGAGGACTCGGTAAAGTATAAAGCAGGTTGTTTTGCACTCAGCTCAGAATGAACCTTGTTAGTCAGATGTCATATGCTTACACTGCACGTGGACATGTAGACTCATACACTTCAAATAAACATAACATCCATTCATGCCCAAAGGTGTTGAGACCAAGCATTTACAGTCCTAATAAGCTAATACACAGATTATCTATCACAGAGGAAATTCTTGAGGAACTATTCAAATAACCCTTTAAAATACCATAAAAATTTCACTAATGACTTGCATGTATGCACCTGAGCATGTTATTTTTATGTATATCAAGTGTCTATATATATAAAGTAACAAGAGCGAGAGAAGAGAAAGCAATATGCAGGAACAAGATGTATTATAATGGCCATAAACTCCAACCCCAAGTACGTTCAGGTGACCTCAGACACTTTATTTTGGTGGATTTTGTCCGTTAAAAGTAAAAGCCTGAAAGAGGCTATAAATCTAAAAATTAGAAGTTTGCATGAATGAGAAAGGTTGAACATTGAGTCTTGTAGAATTTACCGTATTGATCACAGTGATAAGCTAACGTCAGTCCAACATCAAGGATCAGCTTTCCAAGTGCTTTGAAAGCTACAAATCAACAATTTTTTGTTTAGAAATTTCACAGCAGAAAAACTTGTAGTGTGAAAGGAAGGTGGACAACCTAATTAAATTTATATCACATAAATTGTGAAATATTTCAACAGAAATCCATTACCGTACCAAAATACTACAGAATGGAAACAAAATATGCCATCTAAAATTCAGTAAGTATTCACTACAATTGACATTTAAATATTAAGCCATATGCAAACTGAACATGAATTTTACTATGCCTATTTCCCAGCAGTACATACTTGAGCATGAACCTTGTTCCTACATGATCCGATTAATTCGATCAAGTATTCACCATCTATTTTTATTGTTCAACTCTTTGACAACATGAAAAAACCAAAAGCTCTACCCCCCATCTCTATTGATCCATGGGATGGAAGGATAGAGGCCTTTGGTGTCCTCTCCAATCAAGAATTGAGACCATACAATCATTAAACAATAGAATATGCCTTTATCTTATGTCTTTCTTGATTCATGGTATGATATTCTAGTGTCCTAGGCGTAGAAAAACCATATCAATCAATCTCGAGTTTGGTGCTTAAACTCTGCTATAGTGAAGATACTGTAGAAGTCCTCCAGAAAACAACTCGACGCCAGGATAATAAAAAGTTTAACACCGTTCATTCTTGTTACTCTTTCAATATCGAAAAAAAATGGAAAGGTTGTCTAATTCCAAACCCAAATTATGAATCTCTTCTCTCCCCCATCACACCATGGAACACACCATTCTTATAGAGAGAGAGATGCCTTTGCATCTTCTTAACTTGAAATGGCTGGGAAGAGGAGCTGCCATATAGGTTCTATTAATTTGATATGCAAGACATCTAGTTTAAATTTAAGTAGATCAGAATCAGCATACCATAACTCAATGGGGAGCTGCATTTTGTTAGGTCAATAGACTCATGGCTAAAGACAGGATATATTTTACTTAGACTTCATATGGTTGCCACAGCATGGCGCTAACTTAAATCCTGAAGGATAGTTGGTTGAGTCCATAGCATCAGTCATTTAATAACTTATATAAGACTGCACTTCAACAACTTATTGAATGCTTTAGGATATTGAAATTTCAAGCTGTGTCACAATAAGTAAAACACATTTAAGTAAACATACCCAATTCCAATTCTGGCAAAGCATTCTCTGGCCATATATTTGACCCACAATATGATGGATACCTACAACACAGATTATAAATGAGTATGCTTAATTATGAACTCCGCCTAAACTTTCAAGGAAAGTCACTAGAGTATAGGAAGCTCATGTATAAAAATGCATTAAACAAGTGAGAAATCGAGAAATGCACTTGGGAAACAAATTTTTTACTTTCAACTCTTAATCTTTCTTTTTTCCTAACTTCTCAATCAGAAGGCACTTTAGTAGGCCTTCATGTAATCATCAAATAATTCAATATGAAGTTTGGAATGAGTTTTCTGAAATTAAAACACCCGGAAAAGATCAGCATCATGTATTTTGAGAACCATTTGTGTGATTAACATGCACCAACCTTTCAGCACTAGAAAAAATGCTAACACGGAAGGATGGGGAAAGAGAGAAGATATGCAATATGACAAGATATGTCATCTTCTTTTATCTATCTCATCAACGGTTCAACTTTAATGATCTACAGTCCCTAAAGCAATGACTCAGACATGTGTGTGTGTCTATATATATATATATATATATATTGAAAATAGATATCATTTCCAACATTTACCGTTTTATTAAGTATGTATCTGTAGTCGGAACATCAAATATTGGATTTGCGTAGAAGGAGCCCTTCCACATATCTGCAGAGAACAAAAGGAACAAAAAGGATGAAAAGTATGACTTACATAATTTAATCAAGAAACAATCATATTATTTTCAAATTATCATCAAATGTACAAAATAACTAATTGCTATCAACAAAAGCAAGAAAGATAACATTGCCGCACTCCTTAGAGAATAGGAAGTGAGTGTTTCCGAGCATAGCTGTTCTAATCATGAAGCTTGAAATGGTCTAAATTTTGATTTTTAGTAACATACTTCACCACACGATAACTATCTTTAAGCATTGTTACTGAATAGAATCAGGGAGAGAAGAGAAATCCTCCACACACACAGAAGGTAACATGCATGCATGTACCACTTCAAAACACCAAAGTTGAAAGAATTTCCACTATAATGTCATGTATGTCAAGTAATTGAATATACATCAGTTTTCAAAGACTAGGGACCAGAGTTATCCTCTGATGTCCCAAGGGATGTAAAAATAATGTTTTGAGAACAAGAATGAGGTATAAAAACTAGTTAGGAAATGGAGCTGAACCCTGGTTAAATCAAGTTCTGTTTAAAAGAATTAAAGACATAACTGAAGAACTGAGTTCCTCAACTAGAGGTGGAAAAGTCACCGGTTTGAATAGTGAACCTGGTATTGGAATAGGGCTTTTAAAACATCCGTAAGGAATGAAAGAACAACATTTTGCTGTTAATTGAATGCCCTCACTCTAAATTACAGGGGACTAGTGCAGCACTGGTTCAATAATTACAAGTTAGAACTCTATGAAGAGAAGGGAAAGACAGCTCCAAGTGTGAACATAGGGCAAGAAGTTAGATGTCAAGGTAAGTATCTTTCATCATTACATCTAGACTTAAAGATAGTCTTAAACACAAGTTTCTTCAAATTTTCACAGGATTGTGCCCATGTTAGAAGACATATTGAATTGATGATGTTTATCCTATCCCTACTTTTCTATTAAAATTAAAAGCTTGGGTTGCCTCATCTCATGGAAGACAACTCATACATACAGCACCAAAAACTGATTGTCCCATAGTAGATTGTTAAGCATTTATGCAGTTCTAATGATTGGTCTGTTAAGCATTAATGCAGTTCTAATGATTGGTCTAGTTTTCATCTGTGGCACATCCCAAGCAGATATCAATTAGATAATAGTTAACATAAATATTAGATAATAGTTAACATAAATATGAGACAAGGTATAAGGAAGCAAAGCAACTCAAGTATGGTCCCTAATAAATCAAATATTCTTTTACATGTATTGCAATACATTACTATTGTGACTATATGTGCATGCTTTGTGTACAAAAACACAATTGAAACCAACACCATTTTATCACTGCCATCGGATTGTTCGAATATGCCCTTCATTGGACAAGCATGAGAATTATATACTAGCTTTTCATCCTTGGAAGATTCTCCCAACAGTACGTAAAATATAGATTGACTGTTTACAGTATAAATCTAGTTTACAGGATAGTTTACCAGCCTTCCCAGATTCAAGTTTCTCTTTTCCATGGCTCCATCCAAAGTTATACCTGTAAATAAATGTCAGATATAAGAAACAAAAAGGTTGAGTCGAAAAATAACAGCAATGACTGAGCCAGATAAGATATGATACTGCAGGTCATTGAAAACTATTTTATTCATCAGTACAACCTGCTGGAATAAGAGCATGAAATGACATAAAAAATATATTTGAAAAAATTCTTAATGTCCATCAATTCCTAAGAAGTTGGTTAGAGATTCTGGCTACTCTATGATAGATAAAAGTCAACAAAAATGTCCTTGTCTTCAAAGATTTTCACGGCTCAGAAGTTGCGTCCTAATGGGTGAACATACCTGCCAATGAAATATAAATCCCAAAAACTGAGCAAGATGGGCAAGTGGATAACCTAAGCCATAAGAACTTAATGGAGTTGAGAACACAGGATGATGACAATTACCTACTATCTGGGTCTTCGAGATCCTTCTTTGCCTCTTCAGGAAGATTGGCTAATCTAACAAAACAGAAGGATGGATGCCATAACTCAGAAATCATTAAGTGTATCTCCAGTAGTATTTAAAGCAACTAAAAGATTTGGAGCATAAACCTTGATGAAATATGTAAAAGATTCTGACGCAATGATGAATATCCTGGTACCTGTAGAAATAATAGGTCGTATTCATTCATGCATTCTGAGCATTCAACAAAATGGGTTATCTGTAGGGATTAAGAGAATTTATTCTTGCAACCTACAAACTGCAGATAATAATACAAACATAAAGCATCATGGAACTTATGTATCTTTTCTATGAAGCTCAAAAAAAAATTGGGCTTCATATTTTTTTTACGTCACTATTAATTTCAGACTGGTTATACTTTTCATTTTGAGGAGAGCTTAACTTAAATTTTCTGAGATCAACATAACATGAGAAAAAAGAATTTAATCATTGGCTCATCAACTACAAAAGTTCTTCTGAAATCTTAGTCCAAGCATATTTTTAATGTGATAGCAATCACAAAATCCCTTCAAAGTTTTATCTATCTATAAACATTTTAAGTGAAACATCCACTGGATTCCAATTTTTATACTAAAATCAATTTCCTATCTGATAAACTAGACTATATAACCTTGATCTGGCTCTTCATCTTGAAGCAATTAATATTTATAGCCACGCTCCTAAGGAATCACACTGAAATCCCGTTGTTTACAGGCATGCAATACATTTGAGGGCATTTCAACATTTTCAAGATGCAAAAGCAACATTTTGAAGTATGCGCCCAAGTATAGTTAGGACAACCTCCGATGGGGTCATGCTGCTTACCATAAAGTTAATGTTACAAAAGTACCACAGACAGCACACCAATTCAAGTCAATAAATCCTTTATTACAGCTAGCTTAGACAGCTACATCGAAATCTATTTCCCCATTTCAATTGACAATGAAGCAAATGGGAAAAGGTGGAAAAACCAGAGAGTATAGCCTTAATTGAAATTCATCGTCTTAAATCAATCAATGAAACGTGTAAGGTTCAAGAAAGTCATTCACTAGAATCCTTTCTGCATAATGTCACTTTAGTGCAATGAGTTGTTAGTGTAAATGAGATTAATAAAATCTGAAAAGAGAAAAAAAAAAAAAAAAAAACAAGGTTGAAAGTGTGCACTGCATACTGAAGTAGAGAAAATGAAAATAGAAAAAAGATGATGCAGCACAAGCATAGACAGGTTTGAAGTAAGAATGCTTTGTACATCTGTAATTGACAGAATTCCCAGCCCATTCGGTCCAAAACCTTTCTCAATTGTTGATGACAAGTTGGCATGCTTGTCCTGTTTTAAGAACCAAAAGAAAAGACAGAAGAAAAGTGAAACAGAAAAACAGAGAGAAACATGAGATAGACAGATAACAAGTCATGTTTTCATATACTAGTAGCCAAACCAAACATACAAATGCCAATCATAAGATCACTCAGGCATATAACTGCTTTGACCCACTTAACTACTATGTTTTCAAATTATTTTTAATTTGAATTCATATATCATTGTTTCTTTGCTAGACCTTTTTAATTAGCATTTTCTATAATTTCTTTCAGTAGTTGATTACCAGATTTCTATTAGAAATGTTCAGTTCATTAGTATGTAGCAAAATTAATTATTTCATCTTTTCAAACGTTTGATTATGACTCCTTTTAAAAAATTCAACCATTTCAGTCTAATTTTTTATTCGGTTTTCAACATTTTAATTCAATTTATTAATTAATCGACCAATTTTTATTAATTAATAAATTAAAATAAATCAATTAATTTCTTTTTTATTACTTTAAATTTAACAATATTTTTCAATCATATTTTAATCCGGTTTAATACTAATTAAACCTTAAACCTCTTACTTCCAGTTGAATTTTAAAATAATTGTTCTCTGCATCAAATTTTTTATTTAAAATGAATAAAAGAGTTTAAGAAAAAAGAAAGGTTAACTCAATAAAAAAATTATGAAAATCCGTGTATTAGATTGATTGGACAACAAAATATTCATATGACGCAATCTGTATTAGGTGATTTTTTTTAGATAAAAGAATTTAATTAATTTACTAAAGCACCGATATCTAATAAACAAAATAACAAGAGATAATAATGTAAAAATAACTCCTAAAATATAGTCGGTAAATTAACAACATTAAGGTCCTCAGTCCTCATTCCTGAATCCTCACACTCAACGAATAGGTTCTTGACGAGGAAAGCAAAAGGAGGGAGACGAACCTTGAGGTGGTTGTAGGATATGGTGACGGTTTTGAGAATAGGAACGGCGGTCTGAGCGGAGCAGGACATCGTCTGACACTGACACCAAACTTGAAAGGTGGAAGGTAAGGGAGGCCCCTTGGAATTAAGGAACAAGAATCTCTTACTATAGAGGTTGAAACCTGTATTCATCTGCCGATTTATTCAGTTTTAAAGAAAACGGGAGAGTCTGCGTCTCATTATAGTACTTATTATTCCAATTGAGTGAACCCCGGGACTCCTCAGTCCTCACGTAACCACCGAAGGAATTTAAGAAGAGGAATATCATATAGTAAATGAATTTAGGGGTAATGAAATCAAATCGTATCGTGTAATTAACAATCTCCTTCTTTTTTAAAACGGAAAGCAAGGGAAGGACAAAGGAGACCTGGCCTTGCATACGGGCCTCAATTTCTGTGAATGGCTTTGGAAAAGAAGAGCTTCTCCTTCTACTTAAAGTCACAAGCAGCAAAAGTAAATTGAAGGATCACCTGGGTCAGGCTCTCGAAGAAGCAGCAGCTGTACGATCCATTATTCGTTTCTGAACCCTTCTTTGCCCTTTTCTTTCTTAACATGTTGGTTCGCTTCCTGCATTCCAACATATTCTGCATTACTGCTGCTGTTCAATATTCAATCCAGACGCAGAAAATCGACTTATTCTAAGTTTATTTTTTTGCATGGTTTGGGATGGAGACGAAATATGCAAAACATTTGCAGCGTCTACACAAGCTTGTCCCGTCTTTTAACATCGTAGAACCATCTCATCTTACACATCATTGTTACGTGAGTGTGTTATAACTTGTTTTCTTTAACATAAAAACCAAATTATTGTGCCTGAAAGAATCAATCTTTCGGAAGCTTTCTCCAAGGACAATAATAGAAAAAGCCATTCTCCACAACCAAGAGTAGCAATCACAGAGCCCGATAGATGTTTTCTTGTCTACAAGTCAAGGACGATACAGGGGGGAAATAAGGGGGCACTTTGAGTCACGATCCAAAGGCATTCTCTTCGCAGCATCACTTGATAGCCAATATCTTTGTTGATGACAAGATCGTCTTATTCAATGGAAAGCAAGATCAGACTCTCAACTCCTCAACTTCAGGCATTAATGGTTTGAAAAGAGATTCTACTTCAGTCTGGTCAACTTCTTCTAGACTTGACGGATTCCACCTTGGGTTCTGCAAGGACATGATCATTAATCATATTCCCAACCAAAACCATTGATGATAAGTGAAGCCACTTCATAACATCAAACTATGATGCAGTGGTATCCAAAATGGAGAATGAAAAGGATTCAACTTTTCTTCTCCGACAAGCTTTAACATACCACAAAGTATCATGATACTTGAATGCCTCCTTGAGCTACAACTCAAGTTATTTATGTATGTGAAACTAATGATACAATGGTCTCCAAAATACAGAACATAAAAAAAATTTAATTATTCTTCATTTGCTAATCCATGAAGAAAAATATCTTAGGGTGGCCCTGCACTATTGAAAATGAGTTGAAAGATTCGAGGAACAATAGTCAAGCTTTAAGGTACCACAAAGAATCATGATACTTATACCCTCCTTGAACAAGAAGAAGAAGAAGCTCTTCTTTTCCAAAGTTGCTTATGTTTGCACTTTTGCTGCTTGTGAAAACTCAAATATTTTTAGGAAATTACATATTGGTGGTTGCGTTTTTTATGTTATTCAAAAGTGAACGGGATTATCAAATAAAAAATCTGAAAGGAAGAAAACAGAAAAAGAAAAAAGCTGTTGAAACAAGAACAACAAAAGCATACAAGGTTGCAATTCATTAAAAAAAATCCTGGGAAAATCATAACTTGCATCATAAGAAGTTTTGTGAATAGAACCTGATCCTTGTCCACCAAAACAGCCCTAACACCTTCAGCAAAATCGTTTCGCAACGAGGACCTCAAGGCAATCCTATATTCTGTTTTCATCACCCCACTCAGCTGAATGACAGAAACATGCCAGAGAAATACGGATGTTACTTCATACACTCTACACAAGGTGAGTACTGCAGACATAATCGTAAACAGAAATCACCAAACCCAGCTCACCGTGGACAATTCATTGTCAGATTTCCCATAAGCAGATGCAACTTTGGAGAAATAATTTTGTGTCAAGCAAAGCGAAAATGGAGCACCCTTTGCAAGACCTTGAAGAGCTTCACTGGCCCACTCCGCCACTGGAAAATATGCAAGATAAAGAATACATGTGGAGAACACCAAGCATAACAAATTGTTCCAAAGACAAAAGAGTACCATACATCCACAATGGTATTAGAGTTTGCTAAGCCTCCTATTTGTATACAATAGAAAAGGAGAAAGAAGAAGGAACCAACAGCTGGCAAAGCTGTCATTTCTACAGGCTAAAGGTTTTGTTTATCTTTTAGAATGCTAGTATCATATAGAGGAGAGACGTGGCAGGTTGTTAGGATTCTCTGTCAGGAATGTTGGGTATAATAGGGGCATGTATGAGGTAGGAAGGGGATTGGGTAATCTGTCAGGTTGTGAGAGTGGGGAGTTGGTCACCTCTCAGATGTGGCCTTTAGTCATCCGATATCTTCTTCCCTTATCAGTACCATTCTAAATACTAGCATTCTTCATCTGGTTCATCTATCTGTTTCTCTATCTCCTCTTCTACTGAGCATAAGTTTCCTATCAGAGTTTTACACGTAACCAAGACAAACACAAGACATTATCTGTAGAAGTTTCAGAATTAACCCACTCACCTAGAGTATCGGCACTCTGCTGATGATTTTTAAGTTCTTCAAATATCTCCTTTATTGATTTGTTTGAACTGAATGTTGAAATTATTCGGGGTAAAAGCAATTTCAACTGGGCCTCAGACTCTGGTTGATTGCTGTACTTGCTCAAAAGTACCTTAATGTCCTCATGTGGGTCTTGGGAACTGCATCAACTTTGAATATATTATTTCTACAATAAGATTTTCATTTGAAAGTAGATATGCAATATCACCATTACGTATTATTTCTACAGAAAGATATTTTTAAGTTGGCCAGCAATATCTCTTGTACGAAATTACAAATACCATCATATAATCAGCAAAAAGGCAGTGAACTATGATCAGCGAAACTCTGCTTAAGATGAAGAGGATCCAAAAACGTAATTAGTATGTTGAAACTCATTTGTCATAGATGGAACTCTTATGGCAGTTCAATTTTAGCTCCAAGCATTAAGTTAAAGAATTTTATCATGATCCCAACAAGCAGGCTGATGCACTCAAAACAATTATTTTGAGTTTTAACTGCTGCTATGTGCCAAAGTGAACAGCATGAAAATGGAATATCAATTAGTTAGATCACATACCAAATATTAAGAGAATAATTAAATTTTGACCAAGCTAAAATGACTGACGTACAAGGTAATTGCTAGGAGAGCTTCCTTCAATGAGCCCAACCGGCCGGATGGCACATAATGTGATGCAATACCAACAAATAGTGCATCTGAGGGTGTAGAGATCCTCTTCCCCGTCAATCCAAGATAAGAACCTGCAAAACTTAACACTTCAAATCATCACAATGATGAGGTTGCTTTCATTATAATTTTGTATACAGGCAGAGTATCTGGGGGTTTGAAATTGGGAATACTGACAGTTGTCAACTATTTTCAGATGGCCTATGGTCTCGATTTTACTTGCACAAATTTATGGCATGATAGCTTAAATCAGGAAAAAATAACTGAAACGGTTAAGGGAACCCAAACTCTTGAATTTCAGATACCAGAAAGCACTAATCCTGCACCACAAAACTGATCTATATGATCAATTTGTATTTTTTTAAATGCATTTATCTATATTATGGGAGTCACAGAGGGTGACAACATTGAACCATCAAGCCAATCCCTCACATAACATGATCACCAGGTCTTGAGGTCAGAAGTGGCAGGAACCAACTACTTCTCCACTTAAGTCCGTTTTGATGCACAGATGTAGAAAGTACACATGGTAATGCAGCATTAAAGTATGTCTTTACAATACTGATTGATAAAGCATACAATTACTTGTATATAAAGCGAGCAATTTAAAGCCAACGGTACAAAGCATCTTCTCAATGGAATTGTAGACCTAGTTTTGTCATTCCAACAAGAGGACTAAACATGCTAAAAGATTGTCTATATGATGAGAAAATCATACCAACTGATCCTTCTCCTGGAGTTTGAGCTGCTATGTATGAAAAGCCAACATCTGGGAACAAGCCGATTCCGTTTTCAGGCATTGCAAGAACAGTCCTCTGCAAGCAAGTTAATGCAGAAGCACCAAAATTTAGGGATAATCAATGTGGGATGCTATCCTACATGAATTCCGGTAAAGATTATTCCTGTATGAAGATTTATACCTCTGTCACAATTCGGTAGCGACCATGACCAGAAAGGCCAATCCCAAATCCCATTGTTATGCCATCCATTAATGATATATATGGTTTCTTGTACTCAGAAATTTTGCATATCAGAGAGTACTCTCCAGTAAATACCTGATATCACATAAGACATTTAGAAGCTCATTATCAGACTATCCAAATGCACGTATTCAAAATAAAATTTGGATAATATAAGATGTACAAAGCAACAGAGGCTCCATAAAATTCAATTTCGGAATTGTATACAGTGAAGGTCTCATGCAATTTTCTATCCAAGAAAAATAGCCTATATAGACAAGGTACTGCATGGGCACGTGTAGACACACAATAACATCATTATGAACACTCATTAACTAAAGGGCTGCAGGTTTTCATCATTCAAGTTCCATCTAAATCAATAAAACTACTACCAACTGTAGCATTTTCGTATATTCATCATCAACTCTTCACCATTCTGATGCAATAAATAAGATCCTATGACATAATTATAAGCTGCTATCAACATAATCTTGAAATAGAACGAGTGATATATACTGGCTGTAAATCAGCAGTATGAACACTTAATCATTTGATGTCTTCCAAAAAGAAAGCTCCATTAGAAGCATTCAGATGGATGGTTAAGGTCACTGTTGGCTGCAAACCAGTTTGCATTTATCATTGCATATTTTAGTTTGCATGTATTTGTATAATGGATAAAATTTTGGCCCTACAGTCTTTCAAAGGAAATATATTCCTATTTCTATGACAAGAACAAAAGAATAGAGAGAATTGCAATATGTCATCCACAGTTCTAAGTGCAAAATATACACATCAAAATGACCATAAAAATATCACTAACAAACATGTCTATACAGAACAGCAAGACTTTTACTTTTCCTGTGATTATTAATGTTAAATCCAAGTAGATACTATCACGTTTGATAGCCAATTAATAAGTACATCTGAACCAACATGCCTATCAGAAAAAGAAAAATTAAAAATTTTAAAAGGTTTGACACTAATGTAAAAAAATTCAAAAAAGTTTACACTAAATGAGACGTTATTCCTTTTCAATGTCCAATTTCAATCTCTGTGTAACTTTGGATGACAAAATACAGATCTTGGTAGCCAAAATTTGAAGCGGAACCTATCAGATGGTTGAAAGAAAATAACATAATATGGTCCCCTAATCACAACAATCACTCAACTCCTAAAATTATATGAAGAGAGGGTTAGGTCGAAGAACTATAAAAATCAATTTGAATAGAATAGCAAGAGCAAACATGAATATTATAAACCAAAATAGCATTAACTTAATAACAAATAAATCATGAAAAAGTAGATAACTGAAAATGCATTCAGTTCTTGCCAAGTAGAACAAAACAAAATGCATGCGATGGGGGGATGTTGATAATAGAACACAACAAGACCTCAATCATATCTGACAGTTGGTTTATGGCTGTAATACTCTTGACATCCCCACCTGCAGATAAACTAAGACCTTGGTAATGAATTAGCAACTACAACAAACAATGGCTTTGGTGCTTACAACAATCCAAAATCAAAACGGGAAAGAAGTTATAAGAAAAAGGCATGATATGCATGAAATGTTAGCATTTAAAAAAAATAATCGGTTGCAGAGGAGTGCACAAAGGCACCTTTTGCACAAGAGGAGTGTTCCTGTCATTTCGAATTTCGGCAACAACACCTTTAATATCCATTCCTGCAAAGGGGTCATGAGGACTCACTCTCAAGAGTCTCCTTACACTCATCAAATAGAATGCAACAACGACTAAGAAGTAAGTAAAATGGGTGAGAGATGATGATGATGATAACGCTTCTCACTCGTAAGCAGTGAAGATCAACCACACAAACACTTATATCAACACTAAACCTGCACAAAATGCGCGAGGAGAGCTCCCCTCCACTAGCACGCACTTCACTCTTGGATCCGATTCCCATTCATCAAGAAACTGCTTGTACTTAAGATCCATATCTGCGAATTGAAACGATAGAATTGATTCTTACCAACTCAGGAACTTGAAACAAAAGAAACTAAGTTGAGATTAAAACAAAGTGAAAAGGCAAGGGATGGAATTGAATAAAGGACCTAAGGTCATAGCGTTGAGGGCTTTGGGGCGATCGAGAGTGAGGACTGCAACGCCGTTTGGGGAAACAGCCCCTTTAACAAACTCGTCGGAGGAGGCCATGGCTACAAAGCTTCGAGAAGTAGAATGGAGGAGGCTGTTTACTTTAGCAGAAATGAAAAGGAATGACGAAGATGGAGATTTGGCAAGGACAAGCCGAGAGGCCGAGAGAATGGCTTTCATTTGTGTCGTTTGGTTTTATGTTTTAGTTTGCTTTAACTTAAATAACTGTCACATTCTTTAAACGTAATGGGACAGTGACACCTTTATGAAGTGCAATTTCACGGCCGTAAAAAGATGAGGTAAAACTCAATGGTTTAATGTCTTCTTTAGAAAATCTTAAGGGTGTAGTTGAGTGGCAGAGATTCATCCATTCTTAACTAAAGATTAGGGGTTCGATAATTGACGTTAGGTATAAAGCAGCCTTAAATTCTTGGGCCAGCTGTCCCACCCTGTGAGGTGCCTACAAACCAGCAAGAGGATTAGTTACTGAATCCACCGGTGGATACCCTGATCTAAGACTAAAAAAAAAACGTCTTCTTTAGAAGACATTACTCATGCAGCAGGGAAGAACATATATATTGTAACAATATACCTTCAGTCAGTATTATAAATCCTATCAACTAATGTTGTAAATGTCACAATCTTATACACAAATGCTAAAATCATATGTACAAAATACCACTACAATGCTACAGAAAAATATCTTAGCCCAATACTTTAAATATCACTAGTTGGTGTTGCAAATATCTCAATCTTATAAAAAATATTCCCATCCTATAAAAAAGATTCTATTACTCTTTACAAAGAATACTGAAACGTGCTAATTACATCATATTTTTAGCATGATTTTTTAGAATATTGTACTTGTATGTTGGATATTTTCATAAGATTTGGTACTTAAAATGATCTATATTTAATTTCAGTCTTATCTAGCCTCTCAAAAGAAAATGGATGAATTTGGATAATATTTTTTGAATATTTATTGAATTAAAATACAATGTGGAATTATAAGGAAGATTATCCAAACAAAATATCTATGAAATAGCCAAAAACAAACAACAGTCCCATGTAAAGTATTGAATTTGGAGAATATTGGAATCAATTCGGAGTAAATTGGTCAAACTTGAATAGAAAGACTCAAAACATGGTAACATGTTATTGCTCGTTTTCTAACATCTCGTATTCGTGTAGTCATAGTCTCTATGGGATTGACATTTTATTCACCTAGACTATACACACTTTTGTGTGTGATTTCTTTAGTATTGTTCTTTTTATTTTGTTTTATTCATTAACATCACATCAAATACCGTTATCTTATAAAAAATATTACCACTCTTTACCAAAAAAAAGACAACAACCCAATACAAAAAGTACCAACACTTCAATAAAAAATTTCTTTACTTAATACTTAAAACCACATCAAAAACTAAATCACAAGCTTTTGATAAAAAACGAGCCGTTTTAGTAAGATTTGTGCTTAGTGTTAATTTAGGACCAAGACAAAAAAGGTTTTTCGGTCGAAGAGGCTCACCTTTCGTTTGTTGAAGTAATACAAATGGTCTGATTCGTGATTCTTAAGAATCCACTTAATTCATATTACAAGTAGTACAACCCTATAAAAATACTATCACTTTATATAAAACTACAAGCTCTCTTTATAAAAAAATATCATTTATCTATACATTACCACTTTTATATGGAAAATCATCAATGCTCTCTACAAACATACCATTAGTATATAGAAAAAAATCATAACTATGTTTTGTGAAAACCACCAATTCATATTGGATATATAATTTTTCTATTAAAAGTGTAACATCACGTTACCAATGTTAAGGCTAGAATTGTGAATTGTGAGAAATTTCTGAGAAATTATGAAAATGCACATCATGCATAAGCTAATTGTGACATGCACATTTTTGCATATTCATATGATTATACATGCATTCATTGACGTTTTCCGGGTATAATTAAGTTATTAAATGTGACTGGAATGTGTTTTGGCATTTTTGGTATTATTTAGAGTATTTTGGAATTTTTGGTGAAATTTGAGAGAAATATTGACTTATGGGCCAAATATAGAGTGACACGTGACAGTAATACATATGTGACAAATGGCCAATTAGTATTGTGACAAATGGTGAATCTGTGGTGACAATTGGCACACGTGAACATTGACACGTGAATGACATGTAAAGCATGTACGAATATGATGTTTTAAGTTAGTAACATTCACTGTAACTGGTGTTCTTCACTGGGAAGAAACATTCACCGAATAACAAATCGTTGTGCTTTCTGTGCATGTGATTCATTTTCATTGCTAGAATTAATAGCTGAATTAGGTAAGTAATTATGTGATGATTATTCTACAATGTAGAAATAAACATGCATGCATGGGTTTGGAAAATTGAGGCATATATATATGTTATGTTCTATTTTAAAGAGAAAACAGAATATGGATATGTTGTTTTTGCATGTTTGTGGAATCAGATATTGTAAGATATTGTTGAGGTGAGTTGGAGCTAGAAGAATCATTGAAATTGTGTTTAGGAAAAGTGCAAAATCCTGGAAAAATGATGAACTCATACTCTATAAATTTACTGTACATGCGTGAATATTTGGTTGATGTTACTGTTCACGCATATATTTTTGGAAAATGAATTTGGTGAGGTTCTGTTATTGGGATGAGTTAAATGGAGTAAAAGAAAAGTGAAAATATATGCACTAGATGAAAATCTAAGAATTGGAAATTTTATAGTAGAGAGAGAGGAAGAACATGGAGTTTCAGATTTTAGTATTGGAATGATAAAAATTGATTATGATTTATTTAGAGATTTTATTTGGAGTTAGAAATGCTAAATAGATGATTTTAGAAGTAAATAAATCTAGAAATGAAAGAGTATTGGAAGGAAAAGAAGAAAAAGAATCAGTGAAGAAGAAAAAGAGAAAAGCACCGTTGTGCACTCTCCCAGAAATCAGAAAAGCACCATCGTGCAATCTCCAAAAAAATTTTGAAATGTCGCGATCGTGAAAAAGCACGACCGTGACTTCGGGGATTTGGCAAAAGTCGCAGTCATGCTTTTGTTAAGGTGAATGCACGATCGCGACTTTCATCCGCTTTTTCTGAAGGGATTTTTGTTTTGAACATCCTTCAATCTTTTTGCTATAACTTCTTCACTCGACGTCCAAATGACTTGATTCTTAGACCAATAGATTCATAAGACATTGATCTACATCTCACAAAAAATCATACCTTTCTGAATTGTTTTGGTTGGTGAATTTAAGATGGAAATGTGACTATCCTGAAGTATGATAACTAAGAGGATTTTTACTAAACATACTTTGGTAATTGGACTATATCTTGATCTGTAGACCTCAGAATGAGCTGATTGTTAATTGTGATTAATCTATAGACAGAAGGCTACAAGTTGTTTGAAGAGACTAAATTCTAATTCTGCCTCTAAGAATTTCAGATAAGAATTCTGCTGAAGTTCATAGAACAGTACAGAGTAAATTGAGTATAAATTTTGGTATACTAAACCAAATGATATGATTTTGGTGTCATTAGAAACATAAGACATTGTAGAACAACCATCTAGAAGGAAGTGTTGCTTAATTTTGCCATTTACCTTATCTAATTGCTTATGCAAAGTTGACCCATATGTATATTAAAAGAAAAATCTAAAGTGGTCAATGAAGTTATGAAATTGTTTTGACATTGCTTTATTATAACCCAAATTATAAGTACACATGATATTAATGAGGGCTTTGATATTTGAATGAATTGTTGATAAGGATCACAATAAAGTACCCTGGAATTGTCATTGAACAAGCATTGTGCATACTTTCTATACATTGATGTGCATAAAAGAATACTTGTACATTTGTGCAAAAATGTGATATTTGTGAATGTGTTGTGTATATTATAGAAGAGCATATTGGACGCAAGTCAGACATTGCAAGACCATCCAGGTAATAGCTTGTTGGAGCGTACTGTGAGTAACCTAAGATGGTCTCACTATACTTGTTATGTTCTGTATAATAGTGAATTGTACTGATGTATTACTGAACTGCATTGACTGATTGTGTACTGAATTCCGGACAATATATGTCCGAGGCGTTTGATGTATGAAAACAATATTGGAAGTGCTACTTGTATGTGAATAGGACTACCTAATTGATATTCTGATTCTCAACTAAAAAGTTGAATGTCAGACTGAGGCCTGATGACTATAAGAGCCTGATGACTATAAGACTCTGATTGTGCTATGTTGATTCTCAACTGAAAAGTTGAATGCCGGATCGAGGTCCAATGACTATAAGTTTCTGATTGTGAATCAGTTGTGACTGATATATATGGAATATTATGTATTTAATGCATTTCATAAAATGCATGCTCAGATAAAGGCGTTGTGATCGGATTAGCCAGTATCAAGGGCTTGCACGTAGAGCTTTGCTCCGTGATATATGATTCTGCACGTAGAGCTATGCTCCGTGATTTGTTCTGACTGAGCCCAATGGGCTAGTATTTGTATATATGATAGGCACTCGGTCACAACAATAACAACAAATGTGGAGTCTCATATGCATCTGTAATGATATAAATTTGTTCTGATTCACAAGAATTACATGTTATGTCATGTTCATATGAGTATTTGGAATTCATTGAATTATTTGTAAAGTTGTAATGAAATGATTGACTGTATGACTGTGTGATTTTATGAAGATAGCAACGTGGCTTTTCAGGTTTGATAAAGGTCTCCAAAAAGGCTTCGAGTAAGAGTTTCGAGTTGGGATCAGTTTGCACCTGCATATGTATTTCTTTATGTTGTGTTGAAGAGTGTAATCTTAAGTGTTGTACACTGTGTTTGAAAAAGGTTTTTGAAATGTAAAGATATTAAAAAAAACAAGTATTTTGTTCTGTAATGGGCCCAAGTGATTTATGAAGCTCTAATGTGTTCAATAATGATTGTAATTTTTATGACTAAAATTGTTTAAAAATAAATCGGGCCGAAATTGATTATCGATTTTCCACATATGCATTTATTGTTTAAAAAAATTTCAAAGAGTTTTCAATCGTTTACTGTTTTAGCACGCCACTCTAGTGGGATTAGTACTCGGATATCACTCAGGATGTCGGGTACGTGTCCTTCGAGAGTGGGGTGCTACACTGGAGGCCACAATTGAGACTATACAAACCTTGGAGCCCTTACCATACCAACCAGAATGCTCCCGACCTGATAGATTGGAATGGCTAGCAAACCCCTCCAAAACATACACAAATGCTGCGACTTACTCTATCTTGAGACTTCCCAACCCTTGTGTCCCATGGTATAAATTAGTTTGGCATAAAAGAACTAGTCCAAGGTATTCTTTCATCCTATGGCTCGCTTTTCTTAATAAGCTGCAAGCGAGGGACAATATTCTCTTCTCTTATGTCCCAAATCACTGCTCTTTGTGTTTCTTAGATAATGAGTCTATTGACCATATGTTCTTTGAATGTTCCTTCTCCAAAACAGTATGGACACATTGTTTAAACTATTTTCATATCCACTTGTTAAATATGATAAACCTTTAAGCCTTTCTAAGCTGGTATAACCACTCTTCAAACTACACAAATATTGACCTCAACCTTCTTATCATTCTCCTCTCTGTGACTATGTATAACCTCTGGTCCGAAAGAAACCACCAAACATTCAAAGATAAAGCCTTGGAAGTTGGGAACATAAATACTAGAGTGGTCTTCCAAGTTATGGAACTTCTCAGCTCAAACACCGAGGGAAGGTAAATATTGGTAAAGATTATTTTCTCTAATGGTTTCTTTTGTAGGTTATCCAATTCCACTTCTTAACAGTAGAAGATCCCCTACTCCTTTGTTGATATCTTAAAGAATCAGAAGTACCCTTACGGGTTTCACCAAAGAAGGTTAGATGAGAGTTATGCAAGTATACGATGGAGATCTCAAGGATAAGATGGATGCAAGAAGCAAGGGTAAAGGGGTCTTCCTCATCATCATCGGTATCCTAAGCAAAGAAGATCCCATCATGTTCAGCAAAATAGAAGAACATAGTAAATAAGCTTTAACTTATGAAGTGTTGACTCGAAGTTCTAGTTTAGTAAAGCAAAATGCTTGGCTATTTTACTTTACTGCTTTATAATGTGAGTTTGTAAAGGTTTTTGTTACTAGTAAGATGTAACTTTTCTACAAGGTGATCTTAGTTGATAGATATGTATAGGCTGATTGTTGTGGTTTGTTGTGCTCATAAGGAACAATTTTTGTAGAGTTCCTCACATTCTTAGGTAAGGCTATTTCTTTTGGTATTGGAAAGAGATTTCTATCATGGGCAATCTCTTGATTTGTATATAACTCTTTGATGTTTTATTTAAATTACTGATTTACCAAAAAAAAGTTAAAATTACATATCACAACATATTGAGAAATTATTTTGCAATTATAAAATTTAGAAAACATTTTATATTCAAAAATTTTTCTAAAATAATACCAAATATTGACCAATACTAATATCATGCCGTACTAGTACAAAACTAATATTAGGTTTGGTACGATATTCATAACACTAGTGGTGTGTATATAGAACATGTTTATGTTGACTTTGAGACTTCTAGTTTCACTGTTGGGTTAGGCTCTTGTTGGTTACCACTTTGGGTGGGTGAATTCGGATTCACTCTTGAGGGCCCAAAATGTCTACAAGTATATTGGTGAATAGAGAAAGCCTCTACCGCTCCTCGAGTAACACCAAGACAAGTGTAACATCCAGTCCCTATATTAAGGGTTAGAACTTAAGATTTCTGAAATAGAGAAAATAGCAATGAGAGAGTTAGAAAAAAAATTGCATTTCATGATCATGCATAATGTTAGCATATATGCTTGTGAATTTGAATTTTTGCACATATGAAAATAATTGTGGATACGGCGATAAATAATTTTGGATGGTGGATTTGCGAATTAGGAATTGTTTACAACTAGATTAAATGGATTCTGGATGGTGATTTATAAAAATTTACGTAAGCTGAATGAAGAAGAGAAGTTAGAAAGGTTAGCACTAATATGAACTTTCATGAATTAACTATATTGATATAGATAGATTTTGAAAAAATTGACTTCATGAAAGTTATAGATCTTCTTCTAGCATTCCATTGATATAAAGTTTGCAATTTTTGGAGTTCTGGATCAAAAGTTATGGAAGCTGGAAGTTAGGTATGTGACATTGGAAGCTGAATAGCGAAAATCACTATCATGCAAATGCATGATAGCGACTTCAGCTGTTGAATAGTGAAAATAGCTATTGTGCATTTGCACGATAGTGACTTTAGCATTTTTGGGTGAAAATCGTGATCATGCACATGCACAGTCGCGACTTTGAGGATTGACTACTGCATGAGAGGTTTTGCAGTATAGTTTCGGTAAATAAATTTGAGGAATGGGTTAGAAAGATTGGTGAATTAGCAAATTGTAGAGAAAAATATTCACCATTTACATTGCTTTGCGTTTTGTCGTGTACTATGCATGCATGAAAAAAATAATGAAGTGTTAACAGAGGTGGACGTGAATTAGTGATGTAGTGCTAAGTTTTTAAATGTAAAGTGTATAATGAAATGATGTTGTTGTTGAGGAGTTGAAAGTGTGAAAAAAATGGAAATGAATACATCAGATGAAAGTAGAAAGATGTAAACATAATAGTGAGAGAAAGCATGTGAGAAGTTTCTGTTTTGATCAATTATTATATAAGTTTGCATTTGATATGTTTAGAGGTTGTAATGGGTATGGAAAGACTGAATATATGAATTAGGAATGGAAAGACTAGTGGGAAGATACAGAAGGTGAGAATAAAGAAATGAAAAAAATAGTAGAGAGAGAGGTGGAAATATGAGTTTCGGATTCTTAAGATTTGGAGTATAAGTTTGATTTAGTTTGGTTTAAAAAGTGTATGGTGTAAAGAAATGCATTATCAATAAGTTAGACGAATTTAAGTTGGAAAAGAAAAAAAAAGAAGTCTGAGGAAGAAGAAGCACAGTGGAGAAGAAGGAGAAATTGCACCGTCGGGCTTTTGAGAATACAATGGATTTCAATCGTCGTGCATAAGCACGATGGTGACATTGAGGTTTAACAAGAATGCACGACGGTGACTTTGGAATTGAAGGATGATTTGCACCCTCGTGCTTTTGAGATGTTTTCCTTTTTCTGAACAATCTTGCTTCTTTTGGCCATAACTTCTTCTCTAGACCTCCAAATGATTTGATTTTTGAATCAATAGATTACTAACACATTGTTCTACCTCTCCAAAAATATTGGTAGCATTTTAGATTGAATTGAAATAGATTGATCAAATTAAAGTGTGGAATCTGTTGGAACAGTGAAATAGGATTATCTTACTGAACACACTTCAGTATTTTGATTATGTTTAGACTTATAAGATTCCAAATGAGATGATTTTTGATTTGGAGTAAACTAGAGAAATGGGGATACAAATCATCTGAAGAAGTCTAATTGTGATTCAGTCTCTAAGATGTTAAATTTTTGGATGGAAGTTGTGTATAATATACTGTTTTTGAATAAGAACAGTCCAAAAATGTTTAAGGTATATCTTCTAAATTACTGAACCAAATTAAGTGATTTTGGTGTCAATAGAAACATAAGACATAGAGGAACACTTTTTGAGAAGATAGTGTAACCAAATTACTTCATTTTCACTCTCTGATTGAATGTGAATAGTAGACCTGAAAGTGTGTCTTGGAAAAATCTGAAGTGATTCAATGAGAAAGGAATAAAGATTTTAATGGTTTTAGTGAAGCATAAACCTAAGTATAAATTATACTTAGATGAGATTTGATATGAGAATGATTTTGTGATGAAATTGATGGAAACATACCTGGGATTGTCATGAACATGCATTGTACATATTTCATTTCATACATGTGCATTTTTGAACACTTATAATTGTGCAAATTGTGATATATGTGTATATTATTTGATTTTGAGGAGCAATTGGAAAGTCAACCTCCAGACGCTGATGGCACTTCCAGGCTTTAGCTTCGGCAGAAACTTGTGAGTAACCTAGACAGTTCTACTCAATTATTTGTTGTGTTAGATTATGTTTGAATTGCTTAATGAACGTGAATTGAATTGCATTGATTTCCAAACAGAAGGTCCAATGATGGTTAAAAGTGATGTGATATTGAACTGCTGCTTGAATGTGAATGGGATGAACTATGTAACATCCCATTACCTGCGGGGAGGTTAGAATTGTAAATCTGAGTGATCAATAAGCATTTAGAAATGCATTTGCATGTTCATGCATAATATAGCATACACATACACGTGCATAGTGATTTTTTTTTGCACATGAAAATGATCGCACATGCATTCATGAAATTTCCCAGTATAATTGTTGCTAAATGTGATTGTTATTGAGAATTGTGGTTTGTTTGTATTGAAAATTGAGTTGGAGAGTGTACTTGTTGGTTTAGAATTTTTGGAGAACTTTAGAAAATTTTCTGAAAATTTGGGGTAATTTTTAGACTAGGAAAAATGTCAAGTGGTAAGACAATTGTTAAATGGTAGTAGAAATTATTATCCAATGGAAATGGAAATTTTATAAATGACTTTAGGAATTAGTAACAAGTGCCACTGAAAATTTGAGGGAAAATTGGAGTAGAAATTGAAATTTAATTGGAAAGAAACCAACCTAATGCCTTAGAAATGGGACAAGTGACAAGTGTCACTTGCCTAATCATGTCTTAAACCATTATTTTTAATAAAAGATCCTCCCCTTTTATTGTCTTCCACGATGCACTTAAATTAGAAGGCCAAGTGAGTGTTTTAGTGTCATATGCCTAACCATGTCTTAAACCATTATTTTTATTAAAAGACCCTCCCCTTTTATTGTCTTCCACGATGCACTTAAATTAGAAGGCCAAGTGAGTGTTTTATTCTTGTTCATCTCCTTCTTCGTGACTTGCTCTCTCCTTCTCCTCCATTTTCATTTTCTTCATTCTCTTCTAACCTCACCAACATTACACCTTGTTCCCATCTATCAATTGCCACTTCCATCTTATTGTTTCTTCAATTTGCCATAAGAAAACCTATCTTTACCTTCTTCAAGATGATGAACATATGATGCTTGTGAGCTAGGGGTAGTGTTGTTTTTGAAGAATTTGAAGTGAAACCTAGTAAGTTATGCTTGAAATGTTATTGGTATTGTTAAAATGAAACTAGAATGATGAGAAATGTAAGATTGATGACTTGATTTTTTATGTGTGTGTGACGTGGATGATCAAATATCTTTGTAAATGTCATGTTTTGTAATTTTGAATGATCATTAATGATGTATAATGTGTTATAGAGATGTTTTGGAACTTAGATGTTGCATATAATGGAGTAAGGGTGAGTGCAGAAAATTACGATGATCGAGTACATGTTTGATGCTCTGTTTTTGGGTTAATGATCAAGTATAGATCATGAATTTTTGTGATTGATATATTGAGTGAATTGGGTAGATAATGATGAGAAAATGTAATGGATGAGATAATTTAGGTAGAAGATGAGTTAGATGTAAAATATTGAAAGTTTGAAAATCTGGAAAATTTTAGCAACATCATAATCTCTGAGTATGCTTCAATCTATTAGCCATAACTTCTTCTATAGTTGTTCAATTGAGATGTTTTTTGTTTGGATTAAACTAGAGGCATTTGGCTACATTTCTTATGAAGACATTGAATTTAAATTTTGTCTTTAAGAGTCCCAAATCTTAATATGAATTTAGGAATTGAGTGCAGTAAAAGTTGTGGATGAATGTTTATGTTGTGTTATATTTTGGGTGTGTGGGAATGTATTATATTTTGTGTGTTTATGATCAAGTAGGGAATATGAGATGTGCATGGAGGATGTTGAGTTGAAATTGGGTATATTTGAAGAAGTTATCCATAGAGATGATGAA
>JANZXV010000008.1:27306516-27319804 GCA_027576455.1 Erythroxylum roigii
TATTTTTACTAATACTTATTAATATATTATATTATATTAATAATTGATCAATTTAAAATGATATAAATTAAGTTTTTAGTAAAAAAATTTGTTTTATTAAAAAGTAAAACTAATAAATAAGATGATTAATACGTTATAATAATTTATGCTTATGTAATAATATTTATTAGTTAATAATTATTTTTATTCATAAATAATTATTTAATACTAGCATTAAGTCCTCCGAATTGATGAGAGAGGAAACGTTAGTTAATACTTACATTGAATCTGATATGATATGGTAAGAAAAATTTATTGGTTCTATTACTGAGTCTCGGTAAACATATAAAAATAAAATTAATTAGCAAAACGGATACAATAAGAAAATTTAATCAATATTAACACTTAATATAACGATTTATATAATAAGACAAGCTCATCCATAATTATTGATTAGTAGTAAAAATTAAATAATCAATTTGCATTTATTTTAAAATATATGGATTATAATAAAATAAGAAATTTATCACCTTAATTATAATTACATAATAATAAATAATTTAATTGAAAATGTAACTTATTGTTGTATAAAAAGTAAAAAATATTATTATAACTATTTAAAACAAGTCAGGATATGTAAATATGATAAATTAGTTAATAAATATTATTTTAACTATTAATAACAAAAACCAAGAAAAATTATAGAAAAAATTATAAATAAAAATGAGAAATCGATCACCTTGTTCATTAATATTATTATATAATAAAACAAAACTTTAATTTACTATCAAATTAAACTGATTGATATATTATAATTATAAGTTATAAATAAAATTAGATTAACATTACATATTTAAAATGTATTTATACTTTTTATATAAGTTTAAAAAATCCAATTTTATTTATCAATAAAAATTAACTAATTTAATTATTAACAAAATATAAAATTGATCACCTTATTTATCATAATTATTACATAATAAAGAAAATTTAAATGAAAAGACTTAATTAACTATTATATTAACACTTAAATTAATTAATATCATACAATTTTTATTTTTAATAAAATGAATTGATATTACATTTTGAATATTTATAATATATTATATGTAATGACATATAAATTAAATTTTAATATGTTGGACATATATTATTCTTGTAATGTGTTAATTCCTAATTGGTTCAGCCTGATCTTGCTGGGGTTGAACGTCGTTGTTTGGATCTATGATCTATGCGACTCTGGCTATGGAGTACCTGCAAAACAAATAACAGCGGGCCGGGAGTTGATTCCCAGGAGGCCCCTCCGACGCTCAAGTTAGTCTTTTTGTATAGGTTTCGGCTGCTGAAAACAGAGGAAAGTAGGGTTATAATCTCGTACCTGTATCATGGTAGAATAATACCTTATATATGCCGTGGATGCAAGGTTTAGGTCTTTACGTAGATCTTTGTGTTTGCATGGGAGTCTAACACCCGATGGGCCGAACGGGCCGTGGACGTGTGGAGATGGGCCTGGGCCTAGCACAGTCGACCCAACCACTAATCAACTTGTTGTAATGCGACTATTCACGTGAAATATAAAATATTACCTGTCCCAAAAATGGAAATCGGGTATCTTTAACAAATATGAGTCCGGAGGGATTGATTCCGTACTTTTGAAAATATAAGAGCTTCATATAAAATTTCTAACTCATCAATTGAAACCATATTAAAAGTTAGTATCTTTTACCTTATAAGTATGATGAATCAGTCACTCTTGTAATTTTGTTAATTCTCAACCATTATGATGTAGATGACCACATAGTTTGGTGCGTCTCCAAAAAAATGTAAGAATAAATAAGTTGACGATAAGAATTAATGAACTAATTTTGAATTAAAAAATAAATACTTCCCATGAGATTTTTAAAATACTTGGAATTTTGATAGAATTGATGAAATCACATAGTTTTTGTAATATAATTTTATTATTAAATAAATGAAAACTATTTGACTATGTAATATTAACTACTCATAAAAATTAGAATTAATATAATATAATTATTTAAGTTTATTAATGTTAAGGTCACTAAAAAAATTTCATTTGGGTTGTACTTCTAAATGATAAATTTTACAATAAGAGACTAACTTTTAATTATATAGAATAGAGAGATTATTTTATAATTTTAAAAAATTATCTAAAATGATATCTGATATTTATTGATAGCGATATTATATTGTATCAATATCAAATTTGATATAAATATTTATACAATATTCACAACTTTAAGTAAAAATATTGGAAATTTGTTCTCACTTTTATAGACGAGTCGAAGCCACCAACAGACCAACTTGATAAAAGGCCAAACCTTCATTAAAAATATGCAGAAAACAATTAAAATTTTAGTAAAAAATACATATATTTTTATAATTGTACTTATTTTTAAATAGTTTTAATTTTTTAAAATTACTTAATAAAATATATTATAGTTTCAAAATATATAAAAACTTTTATTTATTAAATAGTCAATATGGCAATAGCTTTTCAAAGGTCCTTTTAATATGTTAAATATAAGAAAATATTTCTTAAAATAATTTATAGTAGCAAGTAGTATTTTTAAAAAGAAATGAATTCATAAGACACATCTGTAAGTTCTACCTTAAAAATTTTGATGTCAATTTTGAATTCTTTAATATAGAAAACAAATAAAAAATCTCCATTTAAAATATACGAATACATATATAATAATCAACATCAAGCGAGATCGATCCTGTGTCTAGTGGACAAAACTTTTTTTTTCAAAAGCTAAAAACACTTTACCTATATAATATGATTAAAATATAAACTTTTTTTTTCAAAAGCTAAAAACACTTTACCTATATAATATGATTAAAATATAAACTATAATAAAACATAAATCTTAATTCATACATTATTATAAAGTTTGATCATTTTTTTATCATTTTTCTCGATTGTTTATAAAATTAGCTCATCGCACCTACTGTAGTCACATAAATATTTGGCCTTTAACGATATCTATACAACAATAACAAGTTGAGATAACTTTACAACTATTGTAAAAAGAGTTAGGCAATAAGTACTAGCTCCCTTGGGGCCTAATCCTATTTATAATACATTATACACATTTTAGTAATTTAATTAAAAATTAGAATTAGAATTAATTATAATTAAATATCAATTATTGCCTAAATAAGGTCCAATATATCATATTGATCTTTATTTATTAAATATATCATATTTAATCATAAAGTTTCTCAAACTTTACAATCAAATTTAATTTAATTATAATATCTTTTTTCTCTTTAACTTGTTTTGTATATTTGATCGATTAGATTCCGAATTATGTTGGTAATGGATACAAATTATAACTATAAATCATATTCAATATTAGATAAATTAAACTCTTTTAATTTATTTTAATTCTCCAATGAAATATTTTATATCCATAGATTAATTTTGGTATCAGTAACATATTATTACCATCTAAATATTTATGAGTCTCAAAGTAATTTTGATTAACCTTTTCGTGCACATTTTTTTAGTATAATTCATTCCTTTCATCATACAATGTTCTGACTAGATAGAGAAGATGAAAATAATATCTACTTTATTTGAGCCTAATCATATTAGTTCTCTACTACACAACACAAGCACAACGTACCCCATTGCATAAGGCTTCCCCGCTTTGCGAGGGTTGGGAGAGGGTCATCAATATATGCCTGCAAAGGAGCAGCATTTACCAGCTACTCTAAGGCTCGCAAAATATTATTTATATTAACAATGTTAGCTACTTCACAAAATATCATTTTACATTGGCCAAGTATTTCTCGAATTAACACTGATTAAGAACAATGAAACATTCTCTCGGTTGGAAAATCTGGACCAGATCTGATCCGACCACAGCAGAATAATCATGAAACTTTTTCGTGATTTTTGATTTTCCGAAAATCAAGATCTATTTAATTTTATAAAATGATTAACACGAATCAAAATAAAGCGAAAATTTAATTCGTACCTTATTCCGAAGCTTGATTTTTATCTTGATGCATCCCTCGAATCGTTTCCGAAACCTATCCGTCTCAACTACCGTAGCCGCACAAGTGTCCTCTTCCAAATAGAAATTTAATTTGATTTGAAAACAAATTTTCAAATTCAATTGGAAACCATTTCCAATTTATCTTGACCCCTTGGATAAAATTTAATTGAAAACAATTTTTAATAAATTGTACTTCTTACTTTTTATAATTTAGAAAAATTTCTTTTCAAAAATATATAAGTAACACATTCTAATCCAATTAGAAGACTATTTCTAATCTAATTAGAAATTACTATTTCTAATCTCATTAGAAATTATTTTTCCTTAATTAGAAAACTATTTTCTAAATTAAAAGGAAACTACTTTCAAAATTAAATAAAACACTTTTAAATTTAATTAAGAAAGTCTTTATATATTATTTATTTAGAGATTTATTACTTGACTAATTAGAAAACCTTTCTTTATTAGAACTGTAATTCTATAAATGAACCGGTTCATTGATTACAAAATATATGCCAATATCAACTTGAACGAAACTTATAGTAAACAACATAAGTATCTTACAGTTAATTTAATTAACAAGTCAAATCAAAATCAAATCATACTTGGTATGATTTATAAATATTTAGATTCATTACTTCCTTTTTTATATGCTGGGATCTTTTATCTAATGCACAAGTGAATATTAATAGTAACAAATAATTTTTTTTGAGAAAATGTAATGAATTAACCCTTAAAGGCAATCAAGAGTTTTACACAAGCTATATATGGATCTTGACAGAGTTTCTATAATAATCTAAGTGCCCAAAATAAATGACTGTGTTGCTAGTGAGTCAGTTTAACATGCTTAAACTTTCCATGTACTAGACTAGCATTCAGTGTTAAGAGAGTTGAGCTTGTGAAGACCGAAGCATTCTTTGAGCCTCAAGTATAGACGTTGGAGGAATTGTTCCATGATTGAGCCTTTATTATGAAAAATTTAAAGGTTCCTCTCATCCCAAATATATTGGATCCCGTTTCCGGAGTCCAACTCTGAAATCATAAAACATGAGCGTATTACCCTGTAGGGTTATTTCAATGAAATCTCATTAGCTATCACTGGTTCATCTTCATTCTCATACAATCCCAAAATTTCCCTATTTGATCAATTAATATACAATCCATTCTTATGTTTATGTCCTCAATCATATTGTACCTATTTTGGGACAATAGGCATAACTTTCGCTAGAGATGTCATATTAAGGTTATTCTAGGACAATGTTGAAGAGATCTTCTATATTTACAACTTTCGTTAAGACCCCGAAGAGATATTTTGTCATTTAGAGAGTCAAAATTGCGAATTTCTAAAAGTATATAGTGAATGTCTGCTAAACAAACACTGCACCAAACACAGACATAAACGGGGCTGGAGTGTTTTCCAGACTCGTGAAGGTTTGTTTAATGCACTTAATATCCATTTAACGGACATGGACGAGGCTAGGGGTCTTTCTAGACCCTAGAAGGTCCGTTTAGCGGACCTAAAACCTGTCCAACAAACATAGGTGAGACAAAACTCACTCAAGAGCCTTCCCAAAGGTTTCTACATCTATCCTAACCTTACTTTCACTCTAACTTGTCCCAAATTCACTTCCTCTAATACAACATCATTTCATAACAAGCCAACTATCAATTTTATTTCATTAAACTCTCTAATCTATACTCAATTGAATCATCACCTACATCTAATTCTCATCATTCACAAATTCCTATCTTTCTTTTACATAACATCTCACTTATATGCAACAACAATTCATGTCCAAAATTCCTTATCTCAAGTTGATAACTTCTTCAAGTATACTTAATTTCAACTCAACATCATCCATACACAATTCATATTTCATTAGCATCAGAAGGAAAGAGTTTTACAAAGCTTTAATGGGCATTTCAAGCCACAATACATCATTGGTCTCATAACCCAAAAATACAAAATATATATGAACGAGTAAAACTTAAAATGTGACTAAAGCCTTGTGTTTTCCATAAACTAATTTAAAATACAAAAATATGCAGATTTGGAGTGATGCCTTGACTCTCGATCACTCGATCTCTGGCTCATCACCTAGAGATGGGGAGGAATAGGGGTGAGCTTAAAAGCTCGCGGGTAACAACTTTATAACAGAGAAACAAGCAAAACCATTGAAAATATTCATTGCCATAGTAAATTTGCATTGAATCCATAAAACACGTATTTATCAAATTCTCAACTTGTCAAACAATTCATAAACAACATAAGTCATGTATTCATCAAACTTGTCAACACATCATAAACACATAAGCAATCAGAATGGTTTATGTAGATCCATAAACATAAAGGAGTTCTTGCGAATCTTCATTAATAACATAATAGACTATTACAAACCCACATAATGGTTTTGCGTAGTTCATAAACTTAAAGGAGTCCGTGAAGGAGCTCCATACCACTAGCAGGCAGGCGAGAGAAGCCTTTAATATGGTTAATGTGCACGTGACATAACAGAATGGACCACCACAAACCCACACAAACATGCATTTCATGACTTGTAAACATATTGCCTAAAAGGCACATTTCAGAAAGATGATTTCCATAAGCATAATATATTTCAAATGCCATTTCCATCTTCATTTCATAAACCATCAACAAGATTCATGTAACAAACATGTAGCAATTTCTTAAACCATTTAAGGAACAATAAATGAAATATTGATAAAGTGATTAAAATCATTTAACTCTATTGATTTGGAAAAATATTCATGGCTCATTAACTCAACTATAAACATGTAACCCACCTGGATTCCTTGCTTAAAGGTGCCTCTCCTCTTGCTCCTCTTGCCTTTCTTGATTTCCTTTAACATTGGCAAAAGTCTTATTTAATAGGAATACAAATTGAGAACCTGCAAAGCATATTCACTAAAATTAATTCTAGAATACTTAAACCCATGTATTTACTAAGCTTCATGAACTAAAACCCTTTTAAAAATCTAAAGATTAAAAATGAACTTACCTTGAATCTTCACCAAATAAAGAGATTTTTGGCTTAAATGGAAGCTCTTCTCTTCCTTTTTCTTTTTCTCTGCTTGAACAACCTTAAAGACACTCTTGAAAGCTAAGAAAAGATGAAACCCTAACTTGATCTTCCTTCTTTTCTCTCAAAAACAAAACCCTCTCTCCTTTCTCTCTCTTTTTTGTTTTTTTTTCTCTTCTTTCTCTCCCTTGTTCACGTTTTTCTCCTTCTTAAGAGCAAGACTAGACTTTCTTTTTCCAATTATACGCTTAATAAGTGTGAAATGTCAACTTTGCCCTTCCTTTATGCTTTATGGATTTTATACTTAAGTGACATGCCAAAATTGCCCTTTCTACACTCTTACTACTTTAATTCAACTAACCAATGTAATAAAATCCTACTAACATTGGCATAATAATTAACTCCAAAAATTAATCTATCAAGACCTCATAATTTATTTAAATCATGCTTAACTCAACAAGAAAAAAAATTCGGGGGCTAACATTTCTCCCCCTCTTAAAAGTATTTTGTCCTTGAAATTCTTACCTGAGTCATTGAAGAGGTGTGGATACTTCTCCTTCATGGCCTCCAAGGGCTCCCACGTGGCCTCTTTAGTAGAATAGTTTTTCCACAGGACTTTAACTAGTTGAACTGTCTTGTTCCTGAGGACCTTTTTCTTAATGTCCAAAATCTCCACTGGAATCTCCTCATAATTCAAATCATCTCTCAACTGAACCTTCGTGGTCAGAATGATGTGGGAGGGATCTGATCTATACCTCCTCAACATAGAAACATGAAAGACATCATGTATCTGTGACAATTCTGGTGGGAGCGCCAACCTATAGGCTAGTGGTCCAATCCTCTCAACAATCTCGTAGGAACCCACGTATCTTGGGCTCAACTTGCCTTGCTTGCCAAACCTTCTATAACGGGACTTATACAGGAGATACCATAAATGACATCAAATATCAGGAGAGACTTAAGTCTCGATAAGGAGACACCGAAGTGTCAATACAGGAGACACCGAAGTGTCACAGCTGTAGACCCTTCTAGGCATGCCTATTTACCCATAACAAGGACTCAACATTTTTCAAAACAAAACAAGTCCATTTCATGTGCAAAAATAATTAATCAATCATATTCAGATGCATCAAACATCTCGGACAATCATTGTCGGAATTCAAAACACAATTAGCATAAATCAAAATCAATTCAGTACTAAGCAAAACAAAGTAAGGTGTGAGCATCCTAGAGATTACTGACAATTTCTCCCTTTTGTTTAATGCCTTGAAGTTCTGGCAATATCTGGAGAAGGTCGCTCTACTTGCTCTTCTATATACAATCAAACACAATTTCATATTACCAAATTGTTCATGGAATTGAATAAGCATTCTTATAAATGCATCATGTAACATGCATAATCAATGACATATCCCCGGGTACATTTCCTTACCAAACTGATGTAAACATCAATTGTATTCCAAAAGTTCCAGAATTCATACATTCATTCACTATTTCTGCTTTTTCCTCAAAACAGACTTTTAGGTCTACTTTGCATGATCATTTAGGTCAAGAAAATGGAATATTAGTAACACTTCCTTCTAGATAATTTCTCCCCTTTGTCTTAGGTTTCCAATGATTCCAAGATCATACAATTTGATTCAATATACTAAAAGTTATACTCAAAATATTTTTGACTGTTCTAAAACTACAACTGAATTCTTAACTCAACTTCAGAACAGATTTTTGAATTCTTAAAACCAGAATTACAATTTGGCCTCTTCAGAAAAGTTGTATCCTCATGTCTCTAGTTTAATCAGAATCAATAATCATCTCATTCTAAGCTCTACAGATCAATATATAATCAAAATACCGAAGTATGTTCAGTAAAATATTCCAGTTCGTACTATTCCAACAGATTCCCTCACTTTCATTCAATCAATCTTTTTCAAAAACATTCAGATGGCTACCAATTTTATGGAGCGGTAGAACAATGTGTTAGAAATATATTGGTTCAAGAATCAAATCATTTAGATGTCGAGAGAAGAATTTATATCGAATCGAATGACAGATGCTCAAAAACAATCATTTTTTCAAAAAAACGTGCACGATCGTGACCCGCGACTTTATGAACGAAGTCGCGATCGTGCACCACCCTTAGCAGCAAAGTCGCGATCTTCTTCTCTTCTTCACTGAAAAACCTCTTTCATTTGTTTTTTTTTTTTTTTTTTTGTATCTTCAATTGATTTTCTTCAATCCCACATCACAAATTCTAGACTTTCTACTCCAGTACAATCTCAAAACAATTCAAGTGCAAGTGTACATGATAATTCATGAAAACCGAAACCTTACACAAACTTTCTCTCACTACTGTAAATTTCCATCTTTCCTTTGATGCTTTTCATTTCACTTTCCTCTATGCTTTCACTTCCTTTAACACAAATGACACTCCAATATATCTTCATTTTAGCTCAACAATACAAAACAAATAAAAAATCCAAGGTTCATATCTAATATCAAAAATCCAATTCTCATTCACGCATATTTCTTTCACCGAAACTATACTACTTAAACTCCTTATGCATGTTTATATATTTACACCATAAAACATCATCAGAGTTACTTACTTGATTCGGCTATTCCCAGCAGTAAAAGTTAATCAAATGCACAGAAATTACACAGCTGATGTTTTGGTGTTGCGTGAAACAAAAGAGAGTCTAATAACCAGTGTTTTCGGTGGTGAAGAACATACAGTGAAAAGCAACAATAGCTATAGCGTTCTCAAACTTAACCCACGTATCCTCTTTGCATGTAATACATGTGTCACGAACTAAAATTGACACATGTCTGACTACCATTAGTCCATTTCCAATATTTTCCTAGTTCATAAATATCCCAATTTAAAAATTCCTAAAATTCACCAAAAATTCTGAAATAATCATGATATGCTCCAAATAAAATTTTGACACCTTAAAACCACAATTCTCATTTTAATCGAAATTCTAAAACCAATTATACCCGAAAATGTCAATGAATGCATGTACAATTATTTATATGTGTCAAAAATACATATGCATATATAAGTGAATACTCAAATATGCAAAGCGTACTATGCACTGCTAATTCCTCAATATTCTAACCCCTAATATAGGGCGTTATAGATAAGACTAGTAAAAGTCTTATTGAACACTTTTAATATGCAACTTGTATTAAAGAAATCTAATATGGCATTAGTCACCATATGCTAGATGAAGTGAATTGTTTTTTGGAAAAAATAAGGAATTAAGCTTATTAGAGCGTAAGACCTTGATTGGTTTGTGGCTAACACAACTCTCTCCACATTTAAGGGACTAAATAGTAAGATGAGAGCAATTACATCTGAGATAGGGATTCTATCATTGATAAAAGAGCTAAAAAGATGTAAGGATGAAGAAGAGGTATCAATTGAGCCAAGGGTCCTCAAAAAATATTTGAAGGTTTCCTGTATAAGAAAATCTTAAGAATGAACCAAAGTTCCATCATTCCTCTACAAATAAATTCTATTGAGGTTTCTTAGAAAAGATAGCTTTATGAAGGAAATTTATATTCCTATCCTTATTAGTGATTTATTGTAACCTCAATCTCTATTTGAGCATTGAATAATTAACTTCCAACATATCAAAGAAAGATGAAATAGTTTCTATTTCTTCTTTTTAAAGTACAAGGTTAGATGGATCCATATAAAGAGAATGTTGGATGTGATTTAGCCTCTCTTTAGCCTTGTCCACAACTAAATAAGCATTACAATATTTCAACAAGTTGAGAATCTTAAGTTGCTATTTGATTCTTTAAAGCTTTCTGTTATAAATGGCTATCTCTTTGAGAATTGCTCCTTCAATGTAATTGTTGGTTTCCAAAACTACTACGAGTTATAATGTTAGACTACTTAGTCACATGAATTACATCATATTAGAATGAATTTGGTGCATTTAGGATATGATTTATGATTTCATTCACATGCATAATATGAGCATACACACATGAATTTTGATTTAGAAAAATTGTACTCAATTGACATGTTCTGGAATATGAAAGTTTCAAAATGATTATGATATGATTGTGCATTTCTTATGTCTTGTATTTTAATTTACCAATAAAAAGAATTGATGGATTACAATTAGTAATTTAGAGTTAATTATTACAATTGGAAGATTTATGGATTAAAATGAATATTTAGGCTAGGGAAAATTTTAAGTGACAAGACAAGTTGTCATGTAAAAATTTAAGATGATTAAGCCAATAAAATGAGTGACATATGGAAGTAGACTTGAGTGACAAATGACAAAAGAACTAAGTGATATTTGGCAGCCTAAAAAGTGGATATGTAGCTGGCTTAGACACTTAACAAGTGTCCTTAAACTCATCTTTCACCTACACGATACGACATAGACACTTTCAAAATCATCTTTAATGTATTCTGTTGTAACTTTCTCGTTCTTCTCCCTTTCATTGCTGAAACTCACTCCTCCCTTATATCTTGAGTTTTTGCACTAAATTTTGTTCATTACTACCTTATAACCTTAAATAAGAGCTTTTATTAACAAAAAAGAAGTTTACAAACAAGTTCAACGAATAAGATATGACTTTATAATTTTGTTCGAATGAAAGATTCTTCCATGCACGACATAATAATAATTGTGATTGGAATAATAGTCAACAATTTTTTTTCCCCCCTTGAGATGAAGTATTCGCCCCGTCATTATGACGCCACAGCTTAGGTCCCATGTCTACACGAAAATCAAACACCTTAGATATAACAACGACTTATCTTTAGATTGTTGCGTGTAAACAGCTTTTCAAAATAAAGTTCTCGTGCAACCCCGCTGGAAAAGCCGAAGCTTCTTTGGTACATAGGGAAGCCAAATCTTCATCCGATCCGAAGGCACCGTAGTCTCAATCTCTTTCTTGTCGTTCATGGCATCCTTTTTTAAAAAAAATAATATTTTCATATATATGTATGACAAGAGAAGAATAGAGAACAAAAGACAAGCAGAAGTCAACCACGTAGAGGAATGTGAATCAGAACCACAGCATTTGTTATTTTTACATTTGTGTTGGATGATAGAACAAATGGAAGACTTAAAGGAGTATTTATAGATTGACGGAGATATACATACACATTTCCATATAAAAACAGTTTAGCATCGTTGTCTGGAATACGAAACAGGGTCATTAGAGTATGGTCATTTTTAAAGATAGAATCCTAATAACTAGCGAGAGAGTGAGACAGAAAAATATGGAAACGTCGCAGTCAATAACTTGTTGCCACGCATCTACTGTTCAAAGGCCATTTATTGCGTGGTTGGTGTAGCATTAACATTCATTATCCCTTTCCTCAGCATTCCTCAAAGATACAAACGGACAACCAGAATTGGCCTTAACCATCCTTTCCACATATTTTGTTTGCTCCACTTTACAGGTAACAAGCATCTTCTTCCTTGGACCTATCTATCAGTGGGGTTTATTATGCCAATTGCCAAGCCTTTCTAATTAATTTACCCACCAGACTTCCCCTGGTAACTGAACTAGTCCTATCCAATTAAAGGCTTGCATTTTAGATATCTCCTTGTTTTCATATGTTAGGAATTATGTACGTTGGGACAAAGGGCTTGGAGTAATGAAAGATTCTAATGTCTGTGTAGTAAGTAATATAGGACTTCGACATCAAATAACAGCCCTTCCTAAGGTTCATGCATTCCATTTGTAGTGATGCTGTGCGCTCTGTGTAACAATAATGCTAGAATTTACAATGAACCTACGGGCCCACACGAGAAGGAAAGCGAGACCACATACAAGCTCAAGTGAGGTTCCATCCTAAAATCAATTAGTGATAAGTGGAGTAGCCCACTAGACTTACATGTTGGTCTTCTTTCCTCTCTTTTTCTAATGTGGAACAAACTCTCACTCTTATATTTCAACACACTCTCTCACGTGTGGGTCTAACACGTGCCATAATCCATCATTTCGAGGTGTTAACGATTAACATAAGAGCAAGCCCGTTTTGATACCATGTTAGAATTTACAATGGGCCTACAGGCCCACACGAGAGGGAAAGCTAGACCACATACAAGCTCAAGTGAGGTTCCATCCTAAAACCAATTGGTGATAGGTGGAGTAGCCCACTAGACTTATACTCCCTCTTATTCATAATAAGTGTCGTTTTAGATACATTTTAATTATTCAAAATAAGTGTCATTCTTGACTTTGTATGCATGTTTA
>JANZXV010000008.1:27324323-27334731 GCA_027576455.1 Erythroxylum roigii
TGGATCAGACTCGAGGAGTAGGGGGCTTATGGTTGGGTCGGCTGTGCTAGGCCAAGGCCCAGACCTAGGTCCACACATCCGCGGCCCATTCGCAGGTGTTAGTCTCCCATGCAAACGTAAAGACCTAAACCTAGCATGTATTCCATATATAAGGTACTATTTCACCATGATACAGGTACGAGATTACAATCCTATTTTTCTCTATTCTTAGCAACCAATACCCTCTAAAAAAAGACTAACTTGAGCGTCGGAGGGGCCTGCCGGTAGTCAACCCCCGGCGTGCCTTATCTGTTTTGCAGGAGTCCTTTAGCCAAAGCCAGTCAGAATCATGGATCCAAGCAGCAACGTTCAGCCCCAGCAGAATCAGACTGAACCAGGTCTAATAACAATTCTAATTCAAACTTAAAATAACTATATACCCAAAAATTTGTTAGCTAGAAAGCTTATTAGTAGTCTTTTTCATAGGCTTATAATGATTTCTACCTCTTTTCTCATTTCCATTATGAGATTTTAATACCCACGTCCCAAATAGCTAGGATCTCACAATTTCCCTTTTCCAACTCTTGGTGTTATCATCAATCATAATCCATAATATCTCTTTCTCTTCTAATGTGGCACCAGACTAGAAGACTTTCAGGAGTTGTCAGTCTCTTATGACCCTTTCATTGTTGCCTTTCCCATCGTCATCGTCGTTGTCTAGACCTAATATCATACGAATGGAAGTTTTGTTATGATAATATTTGTAACGCTCCTAGTCTCAACTGACCCAACAATAACTCTATTTTGGACTTAAGAGAACCACATCTTTACATGAATATATTCATGTTTTGTTACATTTTTTTCCTTTTTTCACGAAAGTAACATCTCTCAAAGTTTGAAATTAAAAATGTCACAAACGTAAATTACATTTTAATTTCAGAAATTTGTTAATTTACAATACTAATCATAACTACAAATTATGTTAAGTAAATGTATAAAGTTTCAATTTATTGCAGATATAATTTACCGATTACTTTATTGTTAATGTTGTAATAAGACTTTTCAAAAAAAACAAAGATGATGTTAATAGGAACGCAAATAATAAGACTATATTCTACAAAAGCATACATCTGGACTATAATAAATAAAAATTTAACTAAAATAATTTAAATTTGGTTAAATGATTGAAGGGGTATCTCTTATTAATTACAAAATATTTAATCTTAAGTTTTTTTTGATTTGTTATTTCATTTAGATATTCACTTAATCTTTTATTTATTTTTTACTATTAATGTGAACGAGATTTGATTACGTGAATCTCCATATCTTTAATGATAGAATAACAATGGACAATATTTACCATAAACATAAAATTTTGTATTTTATTATTATTATTATTATCTGTATTTTGTCAATCAAAAATTGATTGAAGTTACTGATATAAAATGTAATTTTTCTTATAAAAACATAAAAGAAAAATTAATAAAAGAGGTATGTTTCTAATTAAGTATGAGAATTTTCATAAGAATATTAAATTGTACGAAGTTTTTAATGAATGAACTAAATAAGATATGTTGTCTTTTAAAGTAAAAAAAAACCTGCAAAACAGCTAGCTAGAGGCATGTTGAACTACAGTCGTTAAACCTAGAGCAACTTATACATGTGAGTCTGCTACTTAAAAGTTAAAACCCATTTGGTACGATAAAAAAGGAAACTCGTGTTAAGAAGGGCTTAACTTACTCTCAAAAGCTAGCTCAAAGGGAGGAAGTTTGCACATTATTATAAATTTTTGAATGCCTTTATAGTTGTCCGATGTGGGATTCCTGACATACCCCCCTTAGTCCAGAGCAGGACTGGACATCTGATGGACATATTGGTTAAAGGGATATAACCGGGCACCGCCCCAAACCATCGAGACAAACTGTCTCTAATATCATGTTAGGAAGAGGGGGTGAGTTAGGCCTTTCTAACATGGTATCAGAGCAGGTTTGGCCCGGATTTTTAATTTCCCGGTTGTCCGTCTGGATGTCCAGTCCCAGCGGCCCGGTCCGATTGCCGCTGCGTATATTTCAAGTGACAACTGGATGTCCAGCCCCAGTTGCACTTGAGGGGAGTGTTAGAGTGTCCCATATTACCTAGACATGAAAATGTTAAAGGGTTTATAAGGGGTAAGGGTCAACTATCCAAACAACTAGTTCTAGTTATTTGGACAATGATTGACCCAAGTTCAATTCTTGATAGTGAACTCTACACTCTGACCAAATTTAACAACTTGGACACCCGTTCAATTGTCTTAGAATGTGTATAAAGATCAAAATAAACGTGTATGACAGAAACACATAACCACATTAACGTGTATATGCAACTGAGAGCCACTGGTGCATGCACGAACCACATCGAAAAGTTAGCTTCAAATGGTGTGATGGGATAGACACACAACCAGATGGTGGTCAATATGTACTTGACAGTATTTAAAATTAGTTGGGAACTTGGGATAGCTTTGCTTGTGTGGGGCATCTTGCAAATGGGCCCTTTTCGGAGTGAGACTTCTCATTTCTTGCCCGCGCTGTCCGAGCTGGGCAGTTCCTTGTGGTGGCAGATGACCTTCACCGCTTAGCAAAAGACTATTGTCCCCAGCATTTAAATGCCGGTTCCTAACATCGTTTATTGTTAGAGTAACGTATGTCGTCCATACACCTAATGTCTTAACTTTCCCTCTTCTTTTTCCCACGACTATTTATGACTCTTTCTAGGTCAAAAACCTATGCCGCCTATTGCAAGAGCCATGTTGGCCTATGCGGATCTTAAATAAATAAATGACTGAGATTTATTGGACACAATAAAACACCATAATATTAGACAGAGGATCTGAACTCCTATTTATGACTCTTTCTAGGTCAAAAACCTATGCCGCCTGTCTTCGTCTCTTTGTTTTGTTACGCCTTATCAACTATTATTATTATTATTATTATTATTAAGAATGATTTTCTTATCATTATTTAAGTTCTTTTCATCAAGCTTATGCATGAAAATGAAGGGCTCTATCTTGTCACTGGATAACCTGTGAAATTTTGATGAAGTTGGGAAATTAGTAAACCGACACTACCCCTTTACATGGATTTCATTTTAAGAAAATTTCAGTAAAACTCCTAGTTCTTCAGTCTCAATCTCTAGATCAGGTAAAATGAAAATGGGAATCATATACTTTTTAGTATTAGAAATGTTTAATAAGATTTTAATACAATGGCATGCCGTCATTGGAGTTGAATAACCTGCTGTTCCGCTCATGCTCTCCAACTTAATTACGTGAAATGTCAATGGAAACCAAATTGTTAATATCGTAGCATATGCACCAGAAGAATTGAATATGAGCTATAGAGTATAATCATGGCCCATCTATAGATGGTTTTTCAAGAAGTAAAAAAGAAAAACAGTCAGCTGGTCATTTTATAATAGTACGACTTTAAGAAATTATCGAAGTGGCATATAGTATATATGAAAATAGTAATGCAACTGTTTCCTGTTGCTTAAGAAGCATTTGATTTATTTAATGTTCCTTTTTCTTCTATATCGTGGTTATGGTGTTTCGTCATATGTCAAGAAGAGTTGACATTCTCGTAAATGACGCCGTCGATCCGTTGACTGGGGCTGCTGCTGTGAGTGGTGTCTTACGCAACACCAATGATTCGTGGCTGGCCGGAAGTTACAATGGTGCGCTGCTAATTAATAGCTTGTATCCACAGCAATGAGAATGAAATAAGCCTAAAAGGAGCCGCAGGAGTTGGGTTTTGAGCCGAAAAGAGAGCTATTTAAAGTCTAAAGAAATGATTGGGCCATTGGCTAAGGACCACATGGATTTCTGCGATCCTTAAATCACAAATTCAGTTGGTCTCTTGGGTCTTGATCTAATTTGCAATAGACGCAGGCATGATAAAGGAAAGGAAGTTGCCTTCAATAATCAAAACATGACTAGGAGTAACACAAAAAGCCTTAATTTTCAAAGCCGAACCATCTCTTTGCAACAAGCAACCATAAAATGGCAGAGGATGTCTGTGGAAGGTATGAATCAGATGCCTAGTCTCCCAGCTATCTGTCTAGTGTGGTATAATGAAAGAAATAGCGGAATTTTCAAACAACAAAATAAGAAAATGTTTCAACTCTGCATTATAAAATGGATTAGAAGCTTGCCTAATCAAAAGAGCTACTAGTCCAGCAAGCACCATTGTACAATGTAAATGGAAATTTTGATAATAATTGCTTCAATCATATAAGAAGAGAGGAACCTATGATAGGCTTTGTCAAATAATGAGAATAGACTTCATGGTTTAATCCCTCCTTGTGTTTCTTCTGATCTTCTAGCTTAGCACTCAGTTGGTCTTTCTTTCGGTTTGTTTTCCCTTGCAAACTTTGCTTCCTTCCTCATTCACCAAAAAAAAAAAAAGACTAGGAGTCACAGTTAAGCATGTTAGTGTATGCTTTGCAACTAATCTGTTGTTATAATTTAGCAATATAATTATTTAAAGGTACTCTTTATCTTATAAATATTGAAGTGTATATGGTAAAATCCATGAGATAAATATACATTACTGAGACTAGACATTAATAGAGCATAAAAGGAATAGCCACGATATGTTTCCTTCTTGTGAAAGAAGTAGGCGATCTCATAGAGCGTAAAAGGACTAGCACATGATACGTTTCTTTCTTGTGAAAGAAGTAATCGATCTTATAGGTTAAAGTATGAAGATACTTAAAAAAAATGTAAGTGCTTATCAGCAGAACAAGTTCTTTAAACTGACCCCATATGAGAAATCTATTTGGATTATTACTTGCACGTATGTGGAAATTTTCATTGTGATGATTATATATATAAATGATCAACTGACTTGAGATCTCCAAATTATCTCGTATAGAGATTGCTATATTTTGATACTACTTATCACCTGTACTAATCAAAGGTAGCTCAGTCGATAGTCATTGGATATAACATGAACTGTATGGAGGTAATTAAGAGATCGATATAAGATTTATCACGCTAAAGTAACAGGGAGAATGTTTCGTTGTTCTTGATAAGTGTTGATTCGGAAAATTCTTGGTCAAGATGGGATGACACTTTGAAAATAGTTTTTAAATGTCATTAATTGAATCAATTGCTAATAGTGGAGAACTAATATGATTGGACTCAAATAGAGTAGTCATTATTTCCATGTTCTATGCTTAATGAGAACATTATATAATGAAATGATTTAATTATACAATAAAATCATATATGAAGAGGTTAGTCAAAATCATTTTGACATTCCTAAATATTTGGGTAGTCCTGATGCATTGCTAAATACCAATCTTGATTTATAGATGTAAATTGTTTAATTAGAGGATTGAAAAAATTAAAGGAGTTTAATTTATCTAACCATAAATATGATGTAGGGTTAGAATTTATATTTATTTTCAATATACATGGGAATGTAATGGGTCACACATAAAGAACATGTTGAAGAGAGAAAAGGTCTTTTAATCAAGTTGAACTTGATTGTAAAGTTTAAAAAACTTTATGATTAAATATGACATATTTAATAAATGAGGATCAGTAGGAGATATTGTATCCTATTTAGGCATAATTTTTATTTAATTAGAACTAATTATAATTCTAATTAAAGTTTAATTGAAATCAAAATTTAATTTTAAATTACTAAAATGCCCAAAGCCTATTATAAATAGGCTTGAGTTGTAAGGGAATTAGCACACCTCGCCTAACCTTCTATAAAACAATTGTAGAGTTCTCTTAGTTCGTTTTATAGATATCGTTAGAGGCCAAACATTTGTGTGATTGTGGTGGTTAAGATGAGTTGATTTTAGAAATGGTTCAAGAAAAATGATCAAGCTTCAAAATAAAGTATGATTATGATTTAGGCTTTATTTTATCTATGTGTTAATCATGTTATACAATTCAAACGATCTTATCTTTAGGAAATCAATTGAAAAATGTTTCATGGTTACTTTGTTACACGTGGGATTAGATCCTGCTTGAATTTCCTAATAATTAGAATGTTTTGGAATTAAAATCTCAAGCTGAAAATAGTGTTAGGACAACATGAATCATATAATATCAAGTTTGTTTCTGCTAAGAAAGTTTTAAAGTGAGAAAGTTTCTCGCTCTTCTCATTAATTACATGTCTTGCACATCACCTTCACCTATTTTGCCAAATAAATGCAGGTAACTTTCATTGATACGACTAACCTTGTTATCCAATTGGAATAAGCAAGACAATTGGTTAATATTTGAAGATTTCAATAGCTCTACCTACTCTTCTAAATTAGATGGCTTAAAGCTCAAATTAAAGTATTGCAATGATGTTGTAAGAAACTTCTTTTACTAAGCAAATGCAATTAATTTAAGGTATGATGGTAAAATCTGTACTTAATCCATTAAACAATATGATGATTGATTGTATTAGTCCTTAATAGTACTTAAGAAGGAGTGAATTAAGTATTGATAAATTTTTAAAAGATATTTACTAAATTAGTATAGTGCTGAGAACAAATTATAGATATGAAATTATGATATAAAATAACATGGTTAAGTAATAATGTAAAAAAGGTAAAGGAAGATAAATGCAAACTAATTTATAATGGTTTGGCAAACAACTCTTGCTTACACCTAGTCCCAAGACTCTTCTTAGAATTTCACTATCATTCCTCTTTCAAGGTGTAGGATAACCTTTGTATAATCTTTTCTCTACAAAGGAAACCCTTTTACAATGTTCCTTCATGGTGAAGAGGAACCTTAATGTCACTTAGAACACCCTTAAGTACAACATAAAACTCCAGCAGAGGCTTACAACTAAAAAAGATCTGACTTTATTACTTTGATAATTCTAAAATGACTAACTTATGTAAATATGAGATAATGATGCTCAAATACTTAATAAAAACTTAGAAATATGTATATAAAACACCCAAATGCTTCTCCATACAAGAACTAATGAGAAAACATATATTTATAGGATTTTAGGATCGTTAATAGCCACTGTAGCCAAAAAAAATAGGTGATACAGTGGCTAATTCCAATATACTAGTTGATCACTAATCATATTGTTAGACCAATATGCATTTAATGCGTAAAAAATCTACTAGCCATTGCATATTGGATGACCATTCAACTATATTGGTTGATCAATATGTTCCTTAGAGGGATACTAGTCAACCATATCACCATATTGGTCGAATAATTTGTCAACAAACTCATTTATTACACATACTTACATTGGTCGACTACTAACCCATATTGCTAAACCAATTTTCCAAAAAACATGATATTAACAACTTCAATTGGTCAAATTTGATTTGTTTAATGTAATTTTAATTAAAATAACTTTCAGAATGTCCCCCAAAGAGTGTTTAAAAATTCATAAGGCTTTTCTTTTAAAACCAAAAGCTTTAATGCCTTTTGATTAATGAAAGGATTCATGTAATGAAGCAAGATGAAATTTTTATGCATAAAGAGCCTTTAAAAAACCAAAGTAATAAAATGAGATTAAAATTGACTTTATAAAATATAGAATCAACTTGATGTACTTTGATCTCTTTTTGTTCTTGACTTGATATTCACATTAAAGGTGGAAAACTTTAACTATTCTTTATCAACTTTATGAACTATCTTAATGAGTTGTGGCTACATCTCATTCTTATAATGCTTTTCATCAAAATAATAAACTCATTAGTAATAATTGTATTTTTTCATCATTAAAACATCAATTGAAACCTCCTTTAGTTTAATAGTCTCCCTCTTTTTGATCGTAACAAAATACTTATGATATTAAGGAGCAACAATAAGATTAAGCACGTAAAAACTTTCCATATCAAGACAGTGACTATCTCTCACTCCTTTTAAATTTCATCACCCCCCTTAAATCTAATATCACCAATCTTTCTTGTTGGACCCCGAACTTTTCGTAGAAGATTAGAACTATTGAATGAGAAATTTTGGTGATTAGTCATGAGTAAAGAACAAATGAATGAAAGTTCTTGAACCAAGAATTTATAGACAAGAGTAAAGTAGGGAATGAGAGATGTGGATAGATTTATGATTTGCTATTGTGTTTTTGGTGTATAAGAGAGTTTGAAATAGAAAGAATTAAGATAGAAGTTAGCAGTAAAATGAAAGCAATATTTGTGTAGTAAATTGATGAAGAATATGTATATACGTGTATGTGTTGTCATTGGTGTTCATGATTAGTCATGGATTATAATTTTCTTTATGGAGGATATTGATTTGAAATGAAGTTGAAAATGAAGAGTAAATATAGTAGAAAAAGGTGATCTTTGTATGAGTTGTGTTAAGGAAAGATTTTGAAACAAAATTAGTAGATGATCTAGAAAATGTTCACTGAGTGTGCTTCGGTCTGTTAGCCATAACTTTTTCTGTAGGTATTCAATTGAGATGATTCTTTGTTTGGATTAAACTAGAAACATATGGCTACATTTCTTATGAAGACATCGAATTTCAATTCTGTCTCTAAGAGTTTCAAAATTTCACGAAGTTGAGAACTGGGTGGTGCAGTACATTGGTGGATGAATGTAAAATTCATCTTCGGATATTAGGGGCAAATTTGGGATTGATCTAGATAGATTTTGGCAAAGTTGCCTTTTTGAAGTTGTAGATCTTTCTTTTATCTTTCCAACGGTATATAGTATGAGAATTTTGAACATTGGAGTCGAAAGTTATGGTCCTTATAAGGGAAGAGGCTCAAGAGTGAAGTTGTATCTTCTATGTTTTGCTCCTTCTGTGTTTTGTTTCTTATGCCTTTTTGCTTCTTCTGTGCTGACGTCATCTTCTTCAGTGTTTTGCTTCTTCTACCTTTTTGCTTCTTCTGTGCTGACGTCATCTTCTTCTGTGTTTTTGCTATCTTATGTCTTTTTGCTATCTTCTGTGTTTTTGGCCTATCTTTTGTTCCATTTTTGACCCTTTAGAAGATAAAATTGATCTTTGAGGTCTTCATGAAAGTTGCAGATCTTGAAATCCTCTTTCGAACCATATAAAGAACAACTTGATCAGATATCTGTAGGGAAAGTTATAGCAATTTTTCCCATTTGTCTGTCTTTTTGCTATCTTCTGTCTTTTTGACTTATATTTTGTTCCATTAAGATAGAATTGGTCTTTTTGGTCTTCATAAAAGTTGTGATCTTGAAGTCCTCTTTCGAACCATATAAAGAACACCTTGATCAATATCTTTAGGGAAAGTTATAGCAATTTTTCCCATTCATCTGTCTTTTTGCTATCTTTTGTCTTTTTGGCCTATCTTCTGTTCCATTTTTGGCCCTTCAGAAGATAGAATTGGTCTTTGAGGTCTTCATGAAAGTTGTATATCTTGAAGTTCTCTTTCTAACCATATAAAGAACACCTTGATCAGATATCTGTATGGAAACTTATATCAATTTCCCCATTCATCTATCTCTTTGCTATCTTCTGTCTTTTTGGCGTATCTTCTGTTCCATTTTTGACCCTTTAGAAGATAGAATTGGTCTTTGAGGTCTTCACGAAAGTTGTATATCTTGAAGTACCCTTTTGAACCATATAAAGAACACCTTGATTAGATATCTGTAGGGAAAGTTATAGTAATTTTTCCCATTCATCTGTCTTTTTGCTATCTTCTGTCTTTTTGGCCTACTTTCTGTTCCATTTTTGGCCCTTTAGGAGGTATAGTTTGTAACACCCAATACCCTCTAGGAGGATATGTGGATGCCACCCAAGACATAACAAACAAAAGTAAACATCACACTGATATTTATATTATTTAGTAACGCTAACCGTTAATCTTCTAACCCCTAATTTGGGGCGTTACATAGTTGGTCTTTGAGGTCTTCATGAAAGTTGTAGATCTTGAATTCCTCTTTCAAACCATCCAAAGAAAACCCTAATCCGATATCTCTAGAGAAAGTTATGCCAATTGTAAAACATCTTCTGTGTTATTGTTCATAAACTTCTTCTGGGTCACTGTTCATCTTATATCTTCTGTTCTATTTTTTATCCTTTAAAAGATAGAATTTGTCTTTGAGGTCTTCATAAAAGTTGTAGATATTAAATTCCTCTTTCTAACCATATAAAGAACACCTTGATCCGATATCTTTAGAGAAAGTTATGAAAATTGTAAAATATCTTCTGTGTTCTATTCATAAACTTCTTCTAGGTCACTGTTCATCCTATATCTTCTGTCCTATTTTTTACCCTTTAGAAGATAGAATTTGTCTTTAAGGTCTTTATGAAAGTTGTAGATATTGAAGTTCTCTTTCAAAAAATCTAAAAACACTCTCATATTACATCTATAGTGAAAGTTATGCTAATTGTCCCAAGACAGGTTCAATATGACTGAGGACAAAACCAGATTTGATTCTTTGGCCATAACTTCTTCTCTAGACACTCAAATGACTTGAT
>JANZXV010000008.1:27404047-27416893 GCA_027576455.1 Erythroxylum roigii
TTAATTATTCTAATTAATTATATTGTTTTGCTAAAATGAAAAGAAAAAATAACTTGTCACGGACATAACTGTTGCACGTTACACAGGAATGACTTTCATTTCTCTTATATTCGGAGGGTATGGAGTATTGCCCCAAAAGGTGATATAAAAGTACTGTTCATATAATGATAATATATAACCAATCAATTGTTTGTCATTCGTTGTCCATTGATACCTTCCCAAATTCATTAACTAAGTACTCCCTAAGACAAGTACTGCACTCTAAATGTACACCTTTAGCAATTATAACCTCCCTATTCTAGTTGAGGATGCGTAAGAGCAAAGACTGAGTATCCATTTCAGCTTGTTGGAATGTTCTAGTGTTCCTTTCTCTGTAAATATCATATATACAACAAATAAAGTCAAGTAAAAAATGATTAAATCATATTTATTTTGGAATTTAATACCTAGAGTCATTTGGTATCAATTCTCAATTTAACAATGTAACTTGCATAGACTAAGAAAATGGTTCCAAATTATTGATGTATAATTACATCATAAGAGGATGTGATTTATGTTTTTAGGCCTGAGTTTGCAGAACTTACAAAGCTCGTTGTTAATAGATTCCTAACTTATTTTATACATGGTTTCATTTTGATTGTCAACCAAAAAATACATGAAGCATTTAGTAAATTCTTAATGGACATATAAATTTCCTTCAAAGGATAATTTGCTCAAGTATTTTAAAGAGGGACAAGCATAAGCTATTGGTGAAATTTTTAGAGTTGTGTCTTAACCAAATGGTCAAATCCTCTTGATTTGGATCAGGATTATAGTTTGGGATTGAAGCCAAAGAGTTAAGAATCCTATATGATTACAATACCACATTCCTTTCTTGATAATATCTTAAAACCTTTTTTTTAATAGTAATAAAAATATAAGAAGCAAGTGATCATGTCGTTCGAGGTTTAAATTTTATAAGCCCTCAAATATCGCAAGCACACGAGTTGCAATTATAGTATAAGAGGTGTCGATCCCACGATCAGGAGGACTAATCTAATCCTTAAAATCTAAGGTTAAAAGGATATTAAATTAAAAATAAACAATGCAACGGAAAGAAAATACGTGAATTGAATTCAACCAATTAAATCAAAAGTTAAACACGAAGGACTTGACAATTGAGCAATAAGCACGCACAATGGAAATCAACCAAATAATTTACCAAGTTATGAGAAAGGGGATTTTACTTATCATTAATGCTAACCTAGCTGATTATGTGATAATGGGTGTTGGTTCTAGATGATCCTAGGGCTGATTACTCCCTCTCAAGTTATAACAATTAACCCTAATTTATAAATCCTAATTGGATTATGAAATTTGTAATATCTTAATTCACAAATTACCCAAAACCATAATTAGATCTGAAGCAATCTAATAAATTATCAAAATATCACACGAGATATCTCTCCGCATAATTACCAATATGATTTGTCATGGTTTCTATTAAATCGCCTAACTCTCATTAATTCGATTTAATCATTTTTCATTTAGTTCACCCTCTCAGTTTATTACCAAATTATGCAAGAACGCAATCAAATCATGACATTCATCAAATAAACACAATCAACTAAATGATCATTAAATCAAAATAAAATCTAAAAAATTATCATTAAATCAAAAAAAATCTCAAAGAAGAGTTAGAACATCATCAACATTCTACCATCTATCATCATACAATCCATCCCAACTTTATACATGAATAAAATTGAAACGAAAAGGAAATAGAATCTTAGAATCGACAATCTGAGAAGGCAGCAACATCGAGAAACCTCCTAATCTGGGAAGGCAGCAGCGTCAGGAAAAGCATGATAAGACCGCTTCTCCTTCCTCTTTCTTCCTCTTCCTCCTCTCTTTCTCTTCCTTTTTCTCTCTTAGGGTTTCCAAAAGTGGTTGCACGAAAAGCTCTTTTCTTTTCTCTTTTCTTGTTCTTTAAATAGTTTTTTACATTTTTTGAGTAACCCTAGGGCTTTTCTGTGGTACGAAAGGTCCAAAAACTCCCTAGAAATCTGAAGTTCGTAAGTGTTTACGTGTCTGCTACACATAGGCCACTACCGTGACCCTACAAGCCACGATTGTGGCTCACATCTAAACCTTCTGTCACGGTCGTGGCATGCAAGCCACGATTGTGGGCCATTCTTGGAGCTTCTGTCACGATCGTAGGCTGTTGTTTAAGCCCGAATGTCTTTCGAAACTCCTCGGTTCTTCAATATTGACCCTAAAACACTAGTAAACACATTAAGGTGCCTCAAAAACATAATATTTAAGCTCAAAATCTTGTACTAACCCTTAAAACACAAATAATTAATAAACTAACAGAATTTGAACCCAAACACATACTAAAAGATTAAATTAATGGATAAACACAAATCAAATTATGCCTAAAACACGATGCAATTTACGCTTATCACATCCCCACACTTAAGTTTTTGTTTGTCCTCAAGCAAACGATAATCAAAATTATAAAATTTACAACATCAATCTATCATCAATCTCAACCTGTCCATTCATACTATACGTCATCATATCCTATTAAGTCAATTTGACACACAATTAGAGTCAAGTTGTCCTAAAATTAACTTCCTAAGCAATATTAATAGTAATCACATCAACAATTGCATTGAAATAAAAAGCATATCTCTTTATACCCTCACTAAGATTTCACTCAATGCACTCAAGTGTTTGGGGTAAAAAGTATTAAAACTCTCAATCAATGCATAATATGACTCTTACCATAGGCTTGCAATAAAATCACATCTCCACCACTTATGTAAAAACTATAAATAAAAATCAAAAGGTCTTTTGTGTTGATTGTAATGGGGCTCAGGTATGACATGAATGGAATAATAAAATGGTTAAAAGTGAAGGAAATTTACTAAAAAAAACATTACAAGACTTGTAACACAAAGGTCCTTTCAATGTCACTCTATTAGTACCATAAATTTATTCTTTTTTTGTTCTTTTTTATGCAATTTTTCACACTATTCAATTAGTACCACAATTCAAGAAATATTAGACCTTTCACAAATTTCTAGAGTTAAAAAGTAAAAAAAGTAAATAACCTTCAAGGTTTAAATTAATAAACAAGTCTTCAAAGAAAAATTAGATTAAGTTATATGTGGGTTTAATCAACGAAAAAGGATAAGGTTTATCTTGGTTATTCCTGAAGGTAAATTTTTAGGTGTGGTACTTTCAAAGAAAAATCTTAAAGCAAGTTATTGAATCTAAGTGCCTTCATCATATAAGTGCTTCTAATTTGATAAATAGGGTCTCAATATGTATAATAAAGCAAGTTCTAGAATTATCCTACTATGCAATGATAATGATCGAGATGTTTGATGTGCGTAAATTTTAATAAATACCCTCGATAATCTGCAAGTGCACGGTTCGTAGTACCTAAGGTGTCGATCCTACGAGGAAGGATAATATAATCCTAAAATCTAAGGCCAAAATAAATCATAGAAATTCAAAATATAATGAAACTAAAATGAGAATTCAATTCAATCAATCAAATCAAATTAAGAATCAATCACGAAAATATTAATAATTCAGTAATTGCAACACACAACCTAAAATCAACCTAAGAGAATTACAATTGAGAGAAAGGGCATTTTAACTATCCTTAACGCTAACCTAATTGATTATGAATTACTGAATTATTGGTTCTAGACGATCCCAGGGATGATTACTCTCTCTCGAGTTATAACCATTAAACCTAAATTATAAACCCTAATCTGATTATGGAAATTGCAATCTCTCGATTAACAATCTATCCAAAATCCTAATTAGATCTTAAATTGTCCAACAAACTATTGGGAACTTATGCAAGATCTCTCTTCGCACAATTACCGATTTGATTTAATTCTTGTTCTATTAAATCACCTAACTCTCGTTAGCCCAATTTAATTATTTTTCATTCGATTCACCCTCTCAGTTTATTATTGAATTATGCAATCACAGATTTTAATCACAATAAATCCAATAAACATAAAAACAATCAGATTTTATTAAATCAAGAATAAAAATCCAAAGGTGAGTTTAAAACATCCTCAACATTTAGATCCTATCATCAACTATTCAATCCAATTCCATACAATTATAAAACTAAAAATAAATAGGAAATACAATCAAAATGGAGGACGGGAGGCAATAACGTTGGGAAACCTCCTGATCCGGAAAGTACATCAAGTCAGCTTCTTCTCCACTTCTCTCTTCCTTCTTCTCTTTCTCAATCTCTTAATGGATTCTCTCTAGGGTTTCCTCAAGGTGGTTGATGTCAAAAGCTCCCTTTTCCTCTTTTTCTTGTTCTTTAAATATCTTTTTTGTTTTGAGCAACCTTAGGGTTGCCAACTCCAGTGCTTTTGTCACGATCGTGGTCTGTTGTACCATAATTGTAGGTCGTTGTTTCGGCTCAAATGTCTCTGAAACTTCTCCGTTCTTCAATATTGACCCTGAAACACTAACAAACACATCAAGGTACCTTAAAAACTTAATATTTAAGCTCAAAGACTTATACTAACCCATAAAAACACTTAAACACCAATAATTAACAAACTAACATAATTCCAATGTAAACGTATACTAAACGATTGAATTAATAATTAGATACATATTAAAATAAACCCTAAAACATGATGCAATTTACACTTATCAACATCCCCACACTTAAACAAATAATAAAGAAAACACGCAAAAATCACAAAGCACACAATGCAATAATGAGACAATGACTTTAATTTCATCAAATAAATTTAACTTTAAACACAATCATTCAAGTTATTTCAAATCATTAACATGCAAAATCCACATCTAGGGGTTTTGGTCTAAATATACATATTAATCAAAACTCAAATGTCAAGTTACTCACCCTTTTCAATCGTACACACACATTAATAATTCTTTAGTCATTCAAACTGTAACTACTCCTAAGCATGTTTTCATGAAAATTCAAGCTATTTACAAGTTCGGTAGGTTTTATTAGAAACACTTTTTTTATTGAACATGGACCTAGTCTTTTACTCGGAGGCAAACATTGGTGATAAATATCGATCCGATTACTCAACTAAGTTATGTTTTTTATTAAGTTGCTTAGTTGAAACGTCATTATAGCCTTTTGATGTGGAGGCACACAATTGTGATGCATGTCGATCTGGTTACTCAGCTATATCACGTTCTCAACTGGTTACTAGCTCTATTCATAACCTGAAGGCCAACGGAGTAGTTATTTACTTAAAATTAACCAACATTATTTTATTTTATTTATTGCCTACCTTGTTCCTTAAGCTACTCGTTTTCATGAAAAAATACTAGCAGAGCTACTTAGTCGAAGGACCTAAAATTATGAATGAATGTGACAATTTAAATGGTGACAAACTCACATTGAATTCTAATTAACTTGCATATTTAGCCAAAGAACCCACTAATTTTGAGAGCTAATGACTCTTTATAACCTAATAGACTTTGTTCAAAATTAAATCAATTTCAATGCATCTAAGCCATTGACACATTGACACAATTCACAAAATGCAACCTAACAAACTATTATACAATATGCAAAATTCACATTCAATGCAAAACATATAACCCTCCCCACACTTGAACAACACATCATCCTCAATACGAGAAGGAGGCAAACATGTATAGCAAAAAGAAACATAAATTAAAGTAAAAACAAGAATAAAATAAGGACTAAATTTAAAAGGAAAAGGGTTAGAAACAAAGCCTCACGGTGATGGAGGCGGGGATGGTGTTGGAGGTGGCAGTTGGATGCCTTGAGCCTCAAAGTAACGATGGATACGACGTATATCACGACTCTGACATCGTTGAGCTCAGGCCATCTCCTTCATTCTTCTAGAGTTCTCCGCAAGTGTATCTGTAATTACCTTAGTGTTCGAGGAGATTGTATCAAACACTTTCTTCCAGCCTAGTATTTCTATTTCTTCTTCCTCCTTATACTCCTTACTGGTCGAATCCTCCTCTTGTTGTTGCTGAGCACTTGAACTCGCTTGACTGGTCTTGACCTTGATGTGTTTTGGCACTAATATCCGAAAGTTCCATATTATGGGACTAAGATTTCAGCTCGCCATAGACGATGATGGGTCATGAATTCAGGACGTTAGACCGTGAGTCCATTGCACTCAACTCCATAGTAATCAGCTATGGCCAAAACCAAAAAACTCATTCCTAAGTTATTGCACCTCTTATATTGAGTAGCAATAATTGCGTTAAAGATGTGGGTTGTTGTGCAAACTGGGATGCTATGGTCCATGCACCACAATATGAAAAGTTTCTTCATTGAATACTTGTTGGCTTTCGTTTTGTCAAAAACAGTTTGACATATGAATTTGTGTAATAACAAGTGTTTGTGGCTCCTAATGATGTTGTTCTGTGCGTTCTTAGCGTCGAAATGCTCTAACCTAGTTATTTTAATCCAGTAGGTGGTGAAATGGAAATCATCGTGTTGATCCATTATGGACGACTTAGAGAAACCATAAATTTCATACAAAGTCTCATAATTAAGCTCATAAGGTTGTCCCCGTAACCTAAACCACAATTCCTTAGGTTTATTGGGTTTGAAATGAAGGGATGTAAAGAATTATAAGGTAAGTTCTTCGTAAACTAGGTATTGGAATTGAATAAACTATCCCCAATGAATTCTCTCTGCTAAATTTTTGACCTTGTCTCTCAATTTTAGTCTATCCAAAGTCTCAAAATGAAAATACTTTTGAACCATAATTTGCTTATTGCGAAGAGAATGAAAGCAGGTACCTTCCTCATTTGAGAAGATCGGGAAAGGTGCTCCGTAGTCAGCTGCCCTGTTCCGTTTTCCTCATCTCAAGACTTGGTTTCATCCCAATGATTGATCATGCTTTGTTGACTGCTTAATACGTGACATACTGACTTTCAAGTAGGTAGAAGATGGAAGAGACTGGAGGTTTAAAATTTGGTTAAAGAGAAGTGAGAGTGTTTGGAGGTTCTAAACTTAGAGAGATAAAGTTAAAATGAAAGTGACTGAAAAAGTGAAGTAAGAAATGAATATATAGGTGAATGGAGGTTAAAATGGTAAAAAATGAAACTGAAATTCTTGTGTCCCATTTTACCCTGCCGCAGGCCACGATCGTGGCCTTTAATATTTCCACCAATTTCTTATTTATTTTCTTCTTTCGTCCTTCTACACTTCCTGAATTCACTTCTTAACTCATTATAGCTCTTTCATCTCTCTTTTTATTACTTCCTCGATCATCTAATTCATGTCGAAGTCTTATGCCTTCCCGATTTTATTTGGAAACGAAATAACCTAGCTACGGAATTCAATTATCTAAAAATCAAAGGAAATAACATCTAATTAACAATCCATGGATTGTCTCCCATGCAACGCTTTTTTTAACGTTAGTAGCTTGAAGCTTTTCTTGTGCTCAAGATGGTTTAAATGAATAGTAGAATGGTAGCGCTGATCGGATTGAATCATCTTGTACTTTCTTATACATTTCAATGTCTTTTCAATCCTATTGTTGTGTTTAAATTCTCAATTTATGTTCATCTTATGTTTACATATAGATTTGAGGAGTGAACACAAATATATGGTAAAAGGAAGAAGTTTGACAAAGTTGGAGAGCCATCTATGGAGGAGAAACAATCAAGGGCATTTGGAGGAGAATCGGAGAAGACTCGAAAAATAACCAAGGGCCACGATCGTGGCAAATATGCCACGATCATGACAGAAGCTTGATCACAAGGCCACAACGACATAAGCTTGAGCACAGGGCCATGATCGTGCACTAAAGGCCACTATCGTGGCCTGTGCATAGACAGATGCGAACAACCTTTCGAACTTAAGTTTTTTTAGGGGCTTTTTGGACTTTTGAGGCAGAGAAGATCCTAGGTTTTACCCTAATGGAACATATTACATAAAGAAAGAGAGGAGGACCTAGAGGGAGGGACTCAATCTACTACTTTTGGTAAACTTCAAGAAGAGAGAAGAAGAAGAGAGAAAGAAAGGAGTAGAGAACTTTTTGTTATTTTCTTTATGCTTAGCTAGTTTATTTCATTTTCAATGCTTTATCTTCATATGTCTTAATCTATTCATTCCATTAGTTTAGAGCTTTCTTAGTGTTAATCACGCTTTTACATATGTTAGAATATTTAGAATGAATGTTTGATGGATTTTGTAGTTGAAACTCAAGATTTTTGTAATGAACCTTTGTTATATATCAATGGATGTTTATTCCTGCAATTTTCCAGTTTTAGTTATTTATGTGTTTTTACAGATTTGAATTTAATGGGTATTTGAATGTTTAATGATTATGTTATGGGTTTTGTTTATTTAATGTCAATTATGCTTGATATGATCATGTATGGCTAGACTACTTAGGGGTTTGGAGATATTATAAGGATGAAGGGATGTAAATTGTGAGAATAGAGTTGGACTTGTCTTGAACTGGTACTTGTAGGTCTAGGTTGGTTTGGGATTTAGGATAAATGTCATGAATTAGGAATTGCTTGTAGGTTTGATCACCCTTTAGGTAATTTTCTAATTTGAAGGCTAAGGTTGAGCATGTGATATGTAATAGTCCATAGTGATTCCTAGAAGTAGCAATAGGTTAGTTGAATTTGTCAAGATAATTAATTAATCTAGGATCCTATACCTTTATATTACACCTTCCGAGCTTATAAGTAGGTGGCCTAAGTTAATTGTTTCTTACTACCTAATGCATCTTCGCTATTGAACTTAGAGAGCCTATTCTAGGTTATAGTGGAGATCGAGGCATTTCTAAAGCTTAATAGTATTGCCTATTTTAAAGAAATTAAAGGTTCGAGAGCTTAATCGATTCTATAGGCTAACACCATGATGAGAGTACCTTTTATTTAGGTTCAAGGATCAATGAACATCCTGAAATCCCAAAGATATCTCTAGTCCCTTTTTTTTTACCATTTTTATTAGACTTTTCTAAAGTTGCTTTGTGCTTGTCTTTTTTATCACATTCATTGCATATTAGTTGTCTCGTCTTCATCAGTTCAGGGTGTTTTGTTTTCTTTTGTTACAACATTTGAAATAGTATTGGCATCCAAGCTCTCTATGTTTCGACCCTAACTCACCACTGACTGCATAGTTTGGTAGTTAGGAATTTATTATTTGGTAGTTAACGACAGGCTATCAAATTTTTGGCGCCGTTGTCGGGGAGTTGGTGTGTGTTAATTGTTGTTTCTTGTGTTGTTTTTATTTTTGTTATTACTGATCTTTTTCATTCTTCCATCGGTTTGCATGTCTAACAATTCCTCAAAACACATTTGTTTGTGTAAATTTGCTAAGGAAAACAGAAGTTCATTACTTTCTCCATTTAACCCTTTCTTTTTTAATCTTATTACAGGCCGCACCAAATTTCATCAGTGAGAGCAATTAATCCATACGAATCCTCCCAAAAGTGGTCGTTCCTTATCTTTTAAAAAAGAGGTCGACGGGAGTTCAGACGAAACAAAGGAGATTATGGAACCTCATTAGCGCCCTTAAAGGTGCTTGCAGCTCCTTGTTTCAACCCTAATCTGCTTTGTATCAATTATCCAGATAATAAGCTGAAAGTTGAAATTAAACCTGGACTGATACGTGCATTGCCTACTTTTACAAGTTTTCGTGATACTAGTTCACTGGGATCAGGCTACATCACCTATCTCAACAAGTTCCTGAAGGAATTCCACATTGCATGCTTAGGTATGAAGCCAACGAGAGCCTCAGTGGAGCAATTCAAGCTAAAGGCATTTCCCTTTGCCTTAATAGATGCAGCCAAGGAATGGTTGTATGACTTACTGCCAGCTCGGTCAACACCTGGGAGCAAATGCAATAGGAATTTTTAAAGTACTTCCCTACCTCAAAGGTTGCTAACATCAGGAAGGAGATCTGTGGCATTTGATAAGACACAGGGGAGTCTTTGTATGAGTAATAGGAGCGTTTCAAGAAGCTCTGCAACAGCTGTCCAAATCATCAGATAAGTGACCAGTTATTAATTTAATATTTATATGAAGGGTTGCTTCCTTTAGACAGGAACATGATAGACGTTGCAAGTGGTGAAGCCTTGGTGAATAGGACACTGGAGGATGCTAGGAACTTGCTAGTAATAATGGCAGCAAACTCCCAATATTGTGGCAATTGCAATAATGCTTCCTCCTTGACAAAGCAAGTGAAACTCCTTTCCCCCACTTACAATCTAGGGTGGAAGGATCATCCCAACTTTGAGTATGGGAACCCACAGCAAGGGGGCAGTTCTAATGCACGCCAACCCAACTATCAGCAGCAAGGATTTCATGCACCACCAGGTTTCCAACAGAATCAAGCACAGTTTCAGCTAAGGCAACCGCCTCCATAACCACCACAACAACAATAAACTATGTAACACCCACATACCCATTGGGAGGATATGCAAGTGCCACACAAAACAGAACTGAACCAATCTAAATCATACCAAACATTTCTTATATACATTTCAACAACTCAAACAAACATACATTACATATTATTAAATGTTGTTGTTCACAAACCATAATGCACTTCATATATAATGCACTTATCAAAATATATTCCTTAAACAAAATCCATCATGTCATAAGGTTATTACAAACCATTAAACAAAATACAAACTGTCTTATATTGTCAGATACAACTCAAAAACTCAAATATACATCTTTCAAAACAAAAGACATTCTTCTTGGCCACTACGGTTGTCTTTGTCCCAGTCTTTAAACCTTCTTATCAGAACCTACATGGAGGAAAAAACACCACGATAAGCATGTAACTTAGTGGGGAATAACTAAACATAATGCATAATGGCGATTGTTTCTAATAGTCGTCTAACATTCATATATACAGATTCAAATCATATCACAAGAATCTTTAATTGTTTATAATACAAAGTAATCCAACATTATGTCTCAGAACAAAATATGATTCATCAATCAATACAAAACATTCTTGCATCAGAACAAAACTCATAAATATCATAACAGAATGTATAAGTATCATAATTGAATATCAGAATTGGATATCAGAATAGGATATAATCCTTTAAGATCAAAATGTGACTTATATCAGAACAGAACTTGTTTTGTATCAAATCAGAGCTTAACTATTATCAGAACATAACTTGTTTTGTATCAGAACATAGCTTTTTTTAATCAAAACTGAACATATATCAGAATACAAAAAAATTTAAACTGCTAATCCTTTTTATAGAAGTGGAACGAGACCATAATAGAAGATACCATGATTAGTATCTCAGAACAGAAGAGACTTATGTCTCAGTATCAGAAGACACTGTTGTGTCAAATATCAAGAGACACCGAAGTATTAATATCAGGAGACACCTTAGTGTCAGAGGAGCAGCTGCAGACCCTTCTGGGCATGCTTATTTACCCACAACTAGGACTTAACAGTTTTAAAACAAACCATTTCAGAATTCAAAATTTCATGTAAATGATGTAGTGCTTAACATATGACCTTATTCATTTGATCAAACTTACCATGCCTTAAAAATACAAACATATGCATTAAAGCATCAATAAATGTATTGAGACCATTACATATTATGTGTATTCACACAATTAGAAAACACTTCCAATACAATCCCAATTATCAAACTCCTCAGACAATTGATGGTCCGGAATTATCATAATATCATAATCACGTGACAGTGAAATAATGCATAATTATGAAATCATTTCCTTATGCTCAAATTGAACCCATTCATTCTCACTCAAACTTATCATGCCTTATAAACATAATCATTTTTAATAATTCAGCAATGAATACATTAAGTAATTACACTTTACATGTACTCATCTAAGTTCCCAATTCTCAAACATTCATAACTAACACATCACTTTTATCATTTAAAACACATTTGTATTCATGGGTATACTTCATTCCTTTAACAACTTATAAGTTCCAAAATTAGATACTTTGTTATCTAATAACTCCTTTAAGTTATTACTTTAATTAAATATCCAAATCTTATACAACTTTTAAAGAACATGTTCCACATCAAACTAGGTTCATTTTACATCTTAATTAAGTCCAATTAAACCATTATAAAGTACCTTAACCTTATATGGTCCCACAATTACCCAAAACCAATCTTTTCTCCTTCCTAAATACTTCCCACCACTATAGGAATAAGCCTAATAAATCCTGCGATCTGGGATGAGTGAACCTTCAATCTCCAATTTGTTGCCAAAACTTAACTTCTTCACTTCCATTCAACGCACCTTCACCAAAGACCATCAACTTCACTTCAATTCCACCTTATTCATGCTTCAATACCTCATCAAATTCATGTCCAAACCAATTCAAAAATCATGTATTAAGTAACCTAAAAATCAATATCTTCCACACATCAAAACCAAATCAAAAGTTATCGTACAAGATCATTTTTCTAGCATTCATTTATCATCATCTTAACCCATATTTCATGACAATTCAATTATCATAAAACTTGTATTAATACGTGCTATCAAGTTTAGAATTTCCTTACCTAATTATCTTCAAATTCTTTCTTCAAAGAACTAACCAAACCAACCCTTCATGTAACCAAAGCACTTCCGAAATTCAGATAAATGTAAGATGACCTTAACACTAAGATGATAACAACATAAAAGGTGGTATATAGTAGCTTTCTTAATGCAGTAACTTACAAGGATTCCAAAAAAAATGATCCTAAAAACTCCAGAAGTTAAGAGGAAATGAGAGAGTTTCGGTGGAGATGCTTCAATGAAGGCTGCAGAAACTTCTTGCAAGTTTAACACCTAAGTTGCTAGGTGTCCTAA
>JANZXV010000008.1:27447944-27462432 GCA_027576455.1 Erythroxylum roigii
TGTATATAATATGGAATTTAATAATCTTCAACTAAAAGATACCTTGAGGAACAATGAGCTTATCTTCTCTAGCTAATGCATTATCTAAAATTCTTGAATCTGAGGCTGAACCTTCCCATCCAGGTAAGACATATGTAAATTTCAAGTCAAAAGTGCATGCAACCAAGACATTCATTGTAGGATAACTCTTCCTTCCTCTGTATCTTGATATATTTTCCTTTGAAACTTTTACTTTGATATGTGTTCCATCAAGAGCACCAATACAATTCTAAAAATTCCATAAAATGTATTAGAATTTTTATTAATAAAAAGTATGTTTTTGTCTATAAATTGTTTTTATAAAATACCTGAAAATATGGATAAAATCTTCCTCCGCTATTGATTATCTCAGGAGGGACAACCAAACCATTTGGTTGAACCAAAAATTGATCCTCGAGGGTAACTATTGCTCTGAGTACTTGGTGGAAGTGACGACTAATAGTTTCAGTAGATCGTCGGAAAAAGAAACTTTGTGAACGAGTGCTAGCTCTACCACTTAAAATATGTAAAAATGTTCCAACTTGTTCCTCAACCAAACTATATTGGTTATCTCTTAACAGTCCCCTCCCACGAAAAATTGAACATAAGCGAATAAATGCATCATAACTCATGCGTAAAATGCTACGTGCATTATAATGTGTCTCTATTGCGGTTAGTAATTCATGACGTACAATTTCTCTATGACCTCTGTTTGGATGCACTAGTTGTCTATTAGCTCGACACATATATTGATATATACGTCTCAAGCAAACCAAATAACCCGCATAAGCTACCATAGCAAGTAGAGCATTTCTTTGAAATAGAGCATTTCTTTCAAATCCTCTCATATCGCCTGCATTTAAATTTTATTTATTGTCACAACACAAGTACAAAATATATTGACATATCAATTCCTACTCCTATGACACGTTCACATCTTCGAAAAGAAAGAAAGGAAACAGAACAACTTCAAATTTTCAATGAAACCAAGAATTGCATAAATGCATAAGAGAATGTTATTCATCATAATAATCATCTAGAAAGATGGATCACTTCTATAAGTACTGAAAAAGTTTTTGGATAATGCATATATTGGTTTGGACCATGAGTTGGAGAAATTTGATTAAGATAAAATCAAAGGTTTTTCTTATACCAATTTTAAAGCAATGAAAATGTTAAGGGATAAGAGTGAAGAACTAGTGATGAGGAGAAACCATGCATTAGTTAGATCTTACTTTGTATAAAATAAATAACTTGGTTGATTATAAAATCAATAAGAATATACAATAGGACAAACAAAGTTAAACGACGAATCAATATAAGGTGGACTATGATGTACAATCGTCCAAGTATTCATGTAAGACATTTTGTTATTACATCTACACGGTGATTAAAACAATTCGGTGACATTTTAAAAAGAATGCTCAATTTGTTCTTGGAACAACAATAGATGTTCTTTTCCCATTACACAGTATACTCTTCATGTCTTTTGAGCTTCATTTTAGACTAGTTTCTACTTGGCAGATTTGTAGAAATGAGTAGCATAAGCTGTGAATTGTTTGCAGTGCTTGTTGCTATCTTCAATAAAAAAATTTAGAAAACAAACAAAACTTGGAACAAAGCACAAACTGGAATTTATTGTGTAGCCTAAGATTTATTTTAGAATTTGATTTATAGGGAACTACAGGATCATTATACTTGCATCACTGATAAGAACATATCAAGTTTCTACCAAAGCATTTCATGGAGTAATGATGTAATTTGCAGAGTTTGGTTTGTCGTCAGTACATCTACAACTATAAAGGAAACAACAAACGGGACTCTTTACATGATTGTTCTTCGATTGCTTGAAATGCATCTAGAAGCTATGTTCACTATCAATTACTAAGAAAAGCAGAAAGATGGTGGCCTTAGTGGCAATCCAATCAAATTAAGCAATCATATGCCTACAGCATTAAAGAAAAGTAGAACAACAAGAATCGATAAAGAAAAGGATGTCCAATCTTCACCATCGAAAGTCTCTACATTACAAGCTCAATACTCAACAAAACTCATAATCAGTTCTAACCCATCAAACTATTTCAAGGTCCAACAATAAACATCAAACAGAGCTTGTTCAGAAAATTCAAGAACTTACTTGAAAAACATGACGCGTGTGTTGCTGGTGATACAGATGTGCTGTTGTGTGGATGTTGCTGGTGATGGCTCGGTGCTGTTGTGTGGACGTGGGAGAAAAGTAGCATTGGTGATGCGTGGCTTTCATTAGGAGACTGGCTCGATGCTATTGCGTGGACGTAGGAGAAGAGTAGCGTTAGTGATACGTGGCTGCTGTTGAGATACTGGGTTGGAGGTTGCTGTTGGGAGACGTCGTATGGTGTAGAATTGGAGATGTAAGTTTGGGAGAGAAAAACAGAAAAGCTTGTTTTTGGGTTGAATTCACGTGATTTAGAGCGTGAATTCAAATTGTTAAGAAAGTAGGAATTCAACCCACGCATGGTTTCAATTCTCGCCCATTTTTAGATTCCAAACAGATGAATTGAATTCAGAGTCTTCAAAAGAGGCTGTAAATGATTTTGCTAAACAGTCTTTATTAGGTACCACCAATATTTTACAAAACTAAGAAAAACGAATGCAATATAACAAGCAAAACTAAACTATCCAAATAAGCAAAAACAATACCAAAACCTTACTTAGCAAATAGTTCTTTATATATTACGGCCAACAATCTTATCCCGACGACTTCAAACGCCGCCGGCTGCAGTGGCTCCCTTCAACGCCTTTTTTAATTCTTCACTAGCATCCACCGCCTCCGTTGATTTCTTTTCGTTGCTTCTCCGACCAGCATTTCTATTATACTCGCTCCTCTCAAGCTCTCTATACTTGCCGGCACTCGACTCCGTCACTTTACTTCCGGCGAATTCGTGCCGGAGATCGTCCACTGCTCTCTTCAACAGCCCATTTTCCGCTTGCAGCATCTCCAACTGCCTCTTCACCGTCAAACAAGCCTCCGCCACGTCAGCATTTCTGAATCCCAAATCCTCCGTCTTCTTGGTGGTGGTAGCCGTTCTCGCTTTTGATCTTACATCATCTTCTCCGTAAACGTGCTCGATTCCGATCTTATTCATCACCAAAAACGGAATTTTCCTCAGATTAATCGCAGCAGTTGAATCACTCCCACCGCTACTCTCACTCGGAACCCTAACTCCCCACCGGAAATTCATCACCGCCTGACTCCTCACCGGTAGCTTCGTCCTCGCCGCCACCTCCATCCCGGAAAAAACTTTCGCGATCCCGGTCGCCGTTGTCTCCTGCAAACCCCTAATTTTCTTTCCATTAAATCCACCTCCTTTACTAACCGGCGTATCCACTACTTCAATAGACGGATCCTCATCGGAAAATCCACCTCCAGCGCCGTTCAAATAACTGGCAGTCCTTTGAAACACCGAAGAAGACTGCGACTTCTTAATCGAGAAGTCCCCAAATTGGGGCTTGAAATGAAGCATGAAGCAGGGGTTACCTCGGGCGAGCAAGCTGAACTCGGCGCTCATAAGCATAGGGCTACTGACCGGAGAACCGAAGTGGCCGGTACCGGTTTTGATGACGATAGAGAAGGGGTTCCAGGCGTCGTTGGGGCGGTAGGAGAGCTTGAAAGAGGGTCCGGTTTCGAAGAAGGTGGATAGGTTGAGATTAAGCTCCTTGGACTCGCCGGCGACGATCCCTGATTGGAATGGCAGGCCCAATATGCTTAAAGGTACTTTTGCTCTGAAAAGCGGCTTTTGCTCTTCTCTGAACTTTAGCGACGCCTTCATTTTCTTCTTTCTTTTTTCAGATCTTATTAAATTCAAGACAAAGAAACTAATAATCAGAAAGAGTGCAGTGGAGAAGAAGACTGATACTTTATTATTAGTTATGGTTTTGGGTCTGATTTATAGCGATGATAAATCAGTTAACGATAATAGTCGCGGAAACTCCGCCAAATTTTGGCTGGGGATAGGGCTAGGGCTACAGCTACAGACTTTGGTGGGGATGTGCGCTTATTCCATTTTTACCCTTGCACTTTCTTGTATTCAAAATAGAGTAGTGTGTTTTGGTTTAGAAGGTAATTTTAGGCATATATAAGGGTATAGATGTAAGCGAAAGTCTGGGTTTTCAGTAGAAAACAACAGAAGAAACCGGCAGGTGGACAAACCGCAGCATTTTAAATTTATGATTTTAACAATAACTAGTAATAATTTTTAGCATTTAAGTGAGGCAGGATTGTTTTTTTGAATTTGAAAATTTGAAAATTCGATTTGGCAATTTTTGTTTTTGTATGGAGCGTTAAGTTGACTTTTCTTGGCTTTGTGTAACGACTAACGTCCATTTCTATTTTTTATATATTTATCATTTCCGCTTGAGGTATTCTAAGTTTGATTAGAATTAAAAATAAGATAAAAAGGGTAAATGAGTGTATAAAATGGATCTTAATATTTTACTTTTCAAATTGAATCTTAATATTTATAAAATGTTTAAAACAAATCTTAACACTTAGAAAATCTTTAAATTAAACTCTGGCCATTAACAGTGTTAATGCATCGTCAATTATCTGCTGACTCGCAAAAAATCTGCTAACGTGAATGTTTTTAAAATTTTTTGATTATGAAACTTATCAAAAACTTACGTGAACTTTTTAACAGAGGTAGTCCTATCTTTAACTTTAACCTTGCGTTTTTTTTGGCGCTTGCCCTCTTAACAGAAGTCAATGCTTTGTGCTTTCTTCAAAATGATGGATCTGTCTTTGACTTGATATTAGACAATAACTGACTTCTCGAAGGAACTATAGTTTAGTACCATGCCAAACTTGGCCAAAGGAAGCTTCCACTCAATGTAGCTCTTAACAAACTTGTAAATCTCAACTAGGGATAGCAGTGAGTTTTCAACCCGATTAATATCCGTACTACTCAACATTAAAAAATAGATATGAAAGCTAAAAAATAGATTTTAAATGGATGTTGAAAAATGGATGTGGATATGGATTTGGATATGGGTCTAGTAATAACCCGAACCGATGGATACTCATACCCGATTCGTTTTTATTAATTATTTTTTTTCCACTCCATAACTTAATATCTCATTTTACTCTTACATAATTTACGAGCCAGCATATTAATTGGTAAAACATGAATATATTCGTTGAGCCTTCAAAGCCTTTTGAAAAGACAATCACACTGTCAAGAATGTTTCACGTGCAGCGTGCTTTTAAGAATTCAATCACAAAATATTTCCTTTTTTTTGTTAACATCAAATTTATAATTTGAGGGGAAACTGGAAAGCTTTCCTTTCTCTTCCATCTCACAATCACACTATTGCATAATTACTGAAGTTTCAAATAGCTATTTGCATCTTGCCATCTTTACTATTTCTTACGCAATAGTAAAAGAAACGTAAGAAATCATTGAAGGGAATAAATCAATTAGATACAAAACCTAACAAAAAATTTCAAAATAATCGACTGAAATGTTCCAAGTTCCTTCAACCTCAAACTCTGTAGCAACTCAGCCGCTACCGTCTCAAACTACAAGAATCACACGCACAACTCAAGCCAATATATCCCTACGCGTTGGTCGCCTTCTCGTCTTCTAAGTACTAACTAGTTAAGAAACTGATTAGGTTCTGAACGGTAAAGACGCCGTACCCACTTGGCGTCTATCCCCGTTGGTGTGTGACGGCACTCGCTCCGAGCTTCAACTTTTTGCATTCCTACACTCGCGTGTTGGTAAGTGGGAGTGCCTGGATTAGGCAAAGTACCCGACTTTCTAGAAGAAACCAAGCTAAAAAAAAGAGTGAATATTGAATTGCTTCAACGCCATTTACCATCAAAGAATGGAGTAAATCAAATACCATTTATTATTTCTAACATCATCAACCACCTACATCTGTTATTCAAAGAGATAGAGACGCACCACCAGACCAAAGGTCATCGTCCCACACCTGTTTAAAGAGCTTATATGCCCTTTGTCACTGTTAGAGACGAGTTGCTTATAAAAAATCCAGCTAATTCCGTGACTGTGAGTGAAAGTGTGGAACCGATGGAAGGAGTTGACAAATGTACAACAAAGAATCTCTCTACTCCACCTCATAAAGAAGAGGAGATTGCAGCTATGGAATTTCGTGATCATGGTGCAACTAAAAGCAAGAAGCATACTTCTCTTATGTGGCTAGAGTTTACTTTGGTGACTATGAAAGGTGATGATAAGGCTGAGTGTAAGCATTGCAAAGGGAAGCTTTCTACTAAAGGTACGAATGGGACTTCACATCTGCGTGAGCATTTGATCAAGTATTGTCCAAAGAAACATTTAAGACTTGTTGAAGGCCATAAAACATTATTAATTAGGAGTGGGACTAAGTTTGATGAGAAAAAAACATTGCAAACCTACAAATTTAGCTGGGAGTTCTCAAGAAGAGAGTTAGTTAATATGATTGTAATGCATGAGTATCCTTTGTCTATAGTTGATCAAATTGGTTTCAGAAGATTTGTAGTGAGTTTAAGCAATGAATTTAGGATGATATCTCGTAATATATTGAGAAATGATGTCCTAAAAATATTTCTAAGTGAAAAATCAAACTTGAAAAAAATGTTGGAGGATCATAGGTGCAGGATTGCTATCACTACAGACATGTGGACAGCTTCCAACCAAAAGAAAGGATACATGGTTATGACCAGACACTTCATTGATGGAGATTGAGTTCTATGAAATCGAATTCTAAGGTAATTAATTTTCTTAGATTTAACATGTTTCCTTCCTTATTGACAATATCAAGTTTTTGTAAGATGTTATACATAAATACTTTGTTTAATCTTTATCATGGTTACCATATATAGATATAATAATTTGCATGTTTAGTAATTAGTTCCTTTATACATGTTAAATATTAATTACTTAGAGAACCGTTATGTGTTCTATATTTAAGTTGTAATAATTTTTTATCATTTTATTTTATAGGTTTATATTTGTGCCATGCCCACGTACAAAGGGATCTAAAAGTGAAAAAAGAGAGAAGAGTTTGACAATCTCAAAAACACTGTATGTTTCTGGCAACAACACACAGATAGTCAAAAAATAGGCAAGTTTGTGCTTCTGGCAGTAACACATAGAATGAAGACACCGATAAACACTTTAACATCTATGAAATCAACACTTTTGCAAAAATTTCACGACCCGAAATGAGCGTGTGACCAGCATGTAGGATTGAGGTTCAAAACTCCAGATCACAGGTAAGCCTACCACTAGCAACAAAATAAATTTGAACCTCAAGAATGCAACAAGTTCATACAATACAATAACAATAGTGCGTGTCAGAAAGAAGTTGAAGTTCTGTCACTACAAACACTATAATACAAGATAAATGAAAATAAAGAAAGAATATACCCAAACGTAGGTAAGCCATAGTGAGCACGTTACGGGAATCATAAATGAAAATAAAGAAAGAATATATCCAAACGTAGGTAAGCCATAGTGAACACGTCACGAGAATCACTCTGCGAAGTTAGTGGTAGCTAACCTGAAAAAAAATAAAGTTGAGGGAAGTCAGACCTCGCTGAGTAAACTCATACCGTTTTACTATACCCAATGCTATGCTCACAGTCATGCATGAATATTAAAATACATACGCATCATGCTATACATCCAATCACATCAACAACACAAATAAACTGTGGGGGAGAATATTTGTAGGACCCTAATTTCCAAGGATAAGCCCTCACAACTCTAAACCTCAAATGACTACGAAGAGCTATGCATCACCAACTACTCATATAGCTGTAAGGCTCTCTTAATGCAAAGGGGCTACAGGGAGCCAAGCATCACCAACAGACTAGCCATCGCTCAAAGTGTCCAAAGTTATAAGAATTACAAATAAGGTTCCGATCGGTAGCCAAGCATCAACTGGGATTGAGCTATAAAATATCTTAATATCATAAACAAAACAACTTTAATAATCATAACTAGTGCGCATCTGGTCCTGATGCATACCCGTCAGGTGGCATGTCCTACAGATCTTTTCTTCCCCACAATATAACATAACAATACATATCAATTATTAAGCATGTAGTTTATCAAGTAAACATTCATGCAATGACTAATGCATGTATGCAATACCTAACCCAATGCATCCACTCAGTTAATTTAAATAAAGGCTTATAATAATGTAGCTACGCATTAGTGTATCTACGCATTACTGTATCAATTGATATATATATATAGATACACATGCATATGAATGTGGTTATGTATTGCTACATGCACTCATCTATACCAGCATTGGATAGTATTCATTTGCTGGTACAACTACGATAACAGTAACTCAGTACGAACTTACCTAGTAACCGAACTTGTCTGTCCGAACCTTCTGACAATGTCCCGCTCCTGTTATACCTAGTAAATCGAAAGAAGATATCTCAATCAGTGCTAATTAGGAGTTATTGGACTCAAATAACAATTTAGGCATCATCTAAATTGCCTAAGCAGTCCATTTATGAAATTCGAAAATTTCTCCTATTCTCACCTAAACATTCCATGATTTTTAATTTGCAAACCGTTGAAAATCTCACTATGGTTCTTTAGAGAAAAATAATCAATATAATTTTTATAATTTTTAGAAATTTTTCACAAAAGTGATCAAAATAATCGTCGGAATGGTACTTCCGGGGAACAAAATATTCCTCTGGTCACCTGAATATCCCTCTAATCACCAAAAAAGTTTCAGTCTTAGAATTCATGGATTTTTATACCAAATGAAAGCTATTGATGAGTAGAACAACTTTCTCCAAAGCAACATACTCAGATTCTCAACATATTTAAACGAATTAAAGAAAAACTAGCTAAAACCCTAACCTCTTTCCTATCAATCAACGAAAATCTAGGCAATAGCTGGGCACGAGGCCATAGGGCTTTTGTTCCTGACGTCGAGACGAGTCGAATGGTGGTGATGGGGACCGACAATAACCAACGGAAGCGACGGATCTATAATTGACATTTTTTGTCAATTTTTCTCCTTAATTTTTGTAACGATTTTGATGACGATGGTGGCTGAAAGGGGTATGGTTATGATGGGCTCGTCGAGATGAAGAGATTGGTATATAACACTAAGTGGTTTGAGTCACCAGCGGTGAAGAATGGTTAAAGAGAGGGAATTCATGAATAGTAACTTTTGGGAGGGGTTAAAATGAGATTATGAGAAAATGGGGAAAAGGAGAGGTTGTCTCTTGTATATTTATACAGAACATGGGATGTTGCAAAAAACACAAACACTATACAATCGCTTATGATTTTGAAATCAGAAAAATTAAAATAACCTACACAATACCCAATCTTCTCCAATGATTTTTCTATTTTTGACTTGATTGGGCAATGAGACTATAACCTAGAATACCTGTTTTGATGAATCCAAGTTTAGGTTTACTCTCATGGATAAATCTATGCGCACTCGTCTAAATGTGGTTCCCTCAGAGACTCCTTAGTCACTGGCACATCTCCAATATACCATAATCCCTCTCTATCTAGTTTGTCCTTGCTTTTGTTCGAGTGCTCCTTCACAATGCTTATTGTGCCCAATAAAGTATAATTATTGAGGTAGACTTCTTTTTTTGGGTCATCATCTCCTTCTCTTTGATCCTTCATGATCATGGAATTCATTTGCTCCTTATCCACCTTCCATTTTAGGCATTTATGAGAAAATTGTAGCTCTTCATAAATGAAAGAAGCAATATCCTATTTTGTTTATTTCTTGGACTTATATTAAGAAGATTCATATGCCTTCTCCTTGCCTTTCTTTGAGCCATTCCATGTCCCACCATTATTCCTGCCCTCATGCTAGTTTGAAATGATTGTGGCATTTGGAGATCCACCAAGGCATCCACAACCACTATTAGGCTTGGAAGGTCTTTTACGTTCTGCCTCTAGAACTCTATTTGTACCCAACCTTGCAAGTCACTTATGAAATTTAAAACTTGTCTTCCTCAGACATATTCTACACGTTTAACATCAAAGATGTAAATTTCCTCACAAACTCCCCACAGAGTCGTCTTTCTTTAAATCCTTCAAAGCTTCTCTCATGAGCCAAGAAGTTTTATTCAGGAGGAACTGTTGGCTCCTTCATTTTCTCATAAGTGCCAATAGAAGGTCTACCAGCACTGATGTCGTTGTAGCTTTGGATTCTCCACCATATACATGATCATGATTGACACCTTCTTCGAATCAGACACCTTTGATGTTGTAAAGTGATGCTCCATATCCCATAAAAAGGTTAGAGCTATTTGGCACTCCACCTGACATTGAAAACTTAGAGCTCTCGCACCTTCACTAAAGTACTTTTGGCCCGCCCAACATCAATGGCATGCCTTAATATCATGATCTCCAATCTAAAATCCTCTTATGTGTTGATTAAGTCTGTTATTTGATGATGCAATTGTTGAATTTTTGTCTTCAAAATCTTGAATCAAAATGAGTAGGAAGTGACCTCTTCCTCCCATTAAGGAATTGGCCCTATGAGTGCCTACACTATATTGACATGCTCTGTTAAATTATTGCCTCCTCCCATATCGATATTTTGGCTTTGATACTAATTGTTACTAAGGGTTTCTAAGCACCAAAATTATACTGCAAGTTGCGCCTACTTATTTGCACGACAATCTCACTTACGTCTTTTTAAACAAAACTCAACCTTCTAAGTGATCGTTAACTAACTAACTTGTTCTTGAACACCTCATGATCCTCACAATGTTTAATTCACACTCTTATAAGAGTACTACAAAAGCACTAAACTATCAAAGATAACAAGAAACATATAAGAGTTGCAGTAAAAACCAACCTTTATTACTTCCCCAAAATTATACAAATGAATGCTCTCTCTCAATGTGTTCCTTCGCATTTATCTCTCTTCTCTAGATGTAAGGTTCAAATAAAGTATTTATAGGAACCTCTAGCTTTAAAATTTAGAGTCCTAATTGAACTGAGCTAACTAGATAACATATATCCTTATCAGATTATATCACACTAATCAATTGGATGAAACCCCCATCTAAATGAGTCTCTATCTAATAGGATTTAGCTACATCATAACTAACAAGATAAGAGATTACATTTAACTAGGAATGATACATCCATATCCATAAAGAAACTATTATCTTCAAATGATCCTCCCACATGGTCTTTAACTTTTAAAGCTGATATATATCTACTGTGATCTTATCTACCACATCATCTAAGATCTCCCCTTGTTCTCTATCCATTGATGATGAGTCATCCAAGCCCAAAGCCTTTTATAACATACCGGTTTGATCTAATGCTTACCTATATCAGGTCTATTAGTTATGGTCTGCCTATTTAAGCACACATTAAATCCTTAGTCACATTTCTCCCCCATGCAATGTGATCCAGCTAACTTTGAACCCAAAGTCCATATTGAGCTATCTTTTAGCCTCACATTTGAATCTCACATCTCGTTGAAGATTTAAGCCAATTTATACCAATGCATGCCAACTCATTGATAATACCCATTTTCCTTACCTACTTATAAGTCTTTGCCTTAATTATTTGCCTCAAGTGTCAAACATTGGTCAAGGCTCCCTAATGCTTACTTGATTCCACAATTAGGACTTAAGCGTCTAACACTTAAATGGTGTAAACTTTATATACCAAAAACCAAGCTCATGTTTTACTACATGATCATATACCTAGTTATTTATTAACATCTATGAATAACCATGTAAAAGGGTTTATAAGATTATATGCAACATCATGATAGAAAATTAATTAATACATAAGATACATGACCATATAAATAGTTAATTGAATATTTTACCACAAGCGCACAGTGTAGCGTTAGTTAGCAGTAGCGAGTATGGGGTGATTCCACAAAGATTATATTTATTAGTACTAACCAACTCTTTATTTTCTACTCTAACAAATTATAGCAATGGTAATTGATCAAATTCAAATCTACAATAATAAATTAAAATGAATCTATACAATTAGTTAACTATAAAAGAGATTAAACTAAAAACATTTAATAATGACAATGATATCCGAATTGCAAATCCCCCTAAGAATTTTTATGAAAATAATATTTAATGCAATAATTTAACCTAAAGTTCATTGGATCGTAGAAATTTCCCAATTATGCTAATATCTTTCTCAAGATTATTGACAACTAATCCTAGGTTGATTAATTGAAATTAATTACAACTCTTAGAATTGCATTAATCGATTTATAAATTCCTCTATTAGGTTTGATTATTGTCTGAAAGATTTATGTTAGTCTATCTTTAGGTTTACATAGAACTATTTTTAATTATGATATATCAATTCAAACAAAGGATTTCTCCACCTTAAGGGCATGAAATCAAACATATATTAACATACTAGTAGTATTACTTCAAGAATAATAAAGAATGCATAATTAAATCTAATAACATTGAATAATAAATAAATTAAATTGAAATCACGACACTATCCATCTCAACGTTCTTCTTATCTAAGTCCCATAATGATTTAGTTCCTAGTAATGAAAAATTTAGCATAAACAATAAAAAATCATGATGAAGTTCCTCTTAATCTTCAAGAAATTCACTTTATATTAATAGAAATTCACTCTAAATTCGTCTCCTTACTTGTTCTTTGTTCTCTCTACCATTCTAGGTCATCTAATTATGTCTTTTGAGTTTCCCTTATTTTCCGTTCATTTCCACCTCTTATACTTTTGAGAATTAGATTTTTGGGTGGTCGACAAACAACTACACAGCTATATACTTGGCCATATACTTAAAAAACCACATTATTCAAATCTAGAGCATAAACACATGCATAATATATGGGACAAAATTTGAATATAGGTAAGTATATGGGTGTGCACTTCTCAAACACAGGCATGATCATAGCTATATAACTCCCTAAAGCATGACAAGTACAAGGATCATGCACTTTTCTTTCATCTTCATTACTTTATCAAAATAGCTCTAAATCTCCCCCAAACTTGCCTGTATTTGTTTCTTTTATGCCAAATAAGTGAATTACTACCTAAAAATGATGTATGAGTAAATTAAGCACTAGGAACAATACAAACACTCAAACAAACAAGTAAATTGTACTAGATATAAACTTAAAAATATGAACAATTATGGACTTATCAAATTCCCTCACACTTAAGCATTTGCTTGTCCTTAAAAAATCAATTTCATTACTCTCTCTTAAAAAGAAACAATAGAAAAGCATTAAATACATAGAAGATATGCGTCAAGATTCTCCAGTATTCATTTAATTTCAAATTTTATTGAATTGTTAAGCACTTAGTTACTTGCCTCATTCTATAAATTAATCTAATTCACTCCATAATTCTTGAAATTTCAACTCAATCCATACCATTCCATTTAATGCATAAGTAACATACATAGGAAAAAGATGCTAAAACCTTTTAACGTTTTCACTTCCCTTTAAAAAATAAAACACTAAATTTAAACCATATAGGAGCATTTATATGCTTGTTTGAAAAGTCACTCAACCTTTTAAAGTGAGAGTAAACATATCAAAGTCTGTTTTGAAATAGGGTTGTCTCTATACGTGTTATGATTCCATAATGTATTTTTACGTTGTTTTTATGAACCAGAAAACCCAAAAAGTTTTGTCATTTCCCATGCATTTGAGTTAACAGAAAATTTTCTAGTGTTATATAGTTTATCTTTGAGCTCACAACATAATGCATATACGAATCCTTAGGTGTCCCAAAGCCACACTAGAGGCTTTAGTACTTGAAGTACCTTCAGCTTAGGAGTTCAAGCACAGGGATGGTTTAGTAAATGTTTGTCTTTATGAATCAACCCCGTTCAGAATAGTTAAGACTGGCAAAACTATTAATGGAATTTGTTTTTACCTTGAGTGAACAATACAAATACAAGTAGCGGTGATGCGCTAACTACAGAAGGCATTAATTGTATCAGGAAGTTTGATCGAGCGTATTTGTAAGTTAGGCGTAAAACAGTTTGACAAGAGTAGAGATCCCGAAAGTGCCTTAATTTGGTTGGATCATGATAAGAATAATAAATTTCCATGGTTTGGTGATAGAAGGATCAGACGAGGAATATCGTCTAGTCATACCACCTACAGCGTCCAGAAACTCCCAAAACACCAAGATCCTAGTACTAAGGTGCTGGGACCCGATCCCGGAGCCCAGTCACACGGTGCGGGACCCCAGTACCGGAGGCCCAACTGTTCGGAACGGTAACACAATCGAGGACCATTGGGCCCTAAATCCCGAGAGATATGAAATTGCGGAAGCAACGTATCTCACTTACCATTCATTCATGCACATTAAAGCTATAAACGAAACCATTTAATAATATTAAGTCAAACATCCAAAATGCAATTTCATTATCAAAAGTTTCATCAATTACATGGACATATTGTCATACAATCAATGCTGAAAACAAAATACATCG
>JANZXV010000008.1:27490424-27500554 GCA_027576455.1 Erythroxylum roigii
TATCTCCCTTATAGCAATTTCATTGCACAAAAATTCACTCAAAAACGACTTTAGAATGTCTTAATTCCTTTTTAAGTGACTATCATACAATCCCCATCACTGATCATCAAACCTAAGACACAAAAATTTGAAGCATCTCCATCATGTTATATTCGAAACTTGAAAATTCACCCGAAATCGGCTTCAGACCACCTTAATTCTTTTTCTGGAGTGAAATTACCAACGTAATAAATTTAGAAAAATAGAAAAACTCACTTTATGAATTTCTCAGACTCGAAAACTAACTTAAACCACCCCGAGGTACCCCTACAGGAAATATGAAATTTTGGTTTTTTGTATCTTATAATGGGCTAATGTCAACCCAAGTGTCAGTCGCGAGTGCGCGCAGAAGCGCGTGCTAGCCACACGCCCACCGCAGACGTTCCAAGGCCGAGTCAGGCGCATACGATGCACATGCTCGACACATGCCCACGCGCTTTCAACACGCGCCAGATGTAATGCCCTATAGGCATTACTCTGTACCCGTCGGGAGCATGTGGGTTGTTGGGCCCCGTTTTCGAAGCCCAACGATCGATCCGAATATGATAAATATGAGACGTGAGCATATCCCCCTATAGGGTTACCTCAATTAACCCTCGTTCATCTTTATTCTTGCAACATCTTAAAAATTTCCTCATAAATTGTTCCATGGCGTGCCCATACAAAACAGTCACTATGCTCAAACTTATTTATCCTATTTGCGAACAGAATTTGGAAATCTTCAAATCAGAATTTCAATTTGACTTCTTCATAGAAATCATAGCTCTATGTCTCTAGGTTGCTTTGAAGTAAGAATCACCTCAATTGGAGCTTTATGGCTCAAGATATGCTTAAAAGCCTAAGTGTGCTCATATCCCAAACATGCTCTCCTAACCAACCTCTCACTTGTTCCATTTCAAACTTCCTCGAATCAACTTCAAATGATACAAATTTTTCATGTAGAGATAGATATATGTCTTAGAAATCTATTGCTTCAAGAATCACTTCATTTGGAGGTCGGATGAGGGAGTTATGACCAAAAGAATCCAACATGTTTAAGTCCTCAATCATGACGTAACATGTCTTGGTGCAATTATCATAACTTTCATCACAAATGTCCGATTCTTTTCGATTTTAGACCATTGGAAAGAGGACATAGAGATCTACAACTCTCATGAAGACCTCAAAACGTGATTCGGCCTCTAAAATGGTCAAAATTGCGATTTACTGTATCTGACCCGTGTCCGTTTAACGGACATAGACTGGCCAAACTGCCCATTTTCACCCGAGAAGGTCCGTTTAACGGACATGCACTGGGCAAAGGGTCCAAAACTCCCTCTAAAGCCTCTCCAATGCTTCCATCTTCCATCCTAACACCATATATACTCATAATCTCCCCAAAATCAACTCTTCAAGTGTAATACAACTTCATTACCATTCTAATACCAATCTAAATGCATCAAACTCCCAAATCTCAACTCAAATAACTCATATTAAACACAATCTCTACTCATTCACCATAGCGATCAAGTTCATACCTCCTATACAACATCCTCACTTGTAAATGCTCATAACTCTCAACTTCAACATCCAAATATTCATCACACACAAACTTCCCAACTCCAACATGTTATTCTAACCCAAGCAATAATTGACAATCTCAACAATTAGATTATGCACATATAACATATTCAAACTTTAAAAAAAAGTCACATAATCATACAGAAGGGAACTTTCCAAGTTCTCAATTCATTTCCAATTCCAATGAAGTTCATACAAAGCTTTCATTCATAGTTTTAATTACATATTGACATTACATCAAATTCTCAACACAAGTTACAACAATACAATGGATGATCAATGTTCAATATGCTACTAAAGCTATCCAAAAGTTGAACTACGAACTTAATACAAAAGCTAAATTTCTCGGAATTGTCCAAATGCCTTGCAAGCACCGCTAATTCTTCTCATTCTGCACCTGAGGAGGGAAAGTGATGGGTTGAGCTTCACAGCTCACTAGCTAAAATATTTATATCCATTGGCGTTGAGCCACACGACAACCATATATACATTCATATAGGCATACACATCACAAGAAAAATTCAACATTTAGAATTCAATACAGATTTCATAATTCTAATCATCATCACATATTAGATGTAATTCCATTCAAGCATGGCATAGCACATCAAATGCAAATGCACATTCAAATGGCTCGAGGGTTCCGTGAAACAAAACGGTGAAATCGAAGTTTACACTATGAACGAAACGAGTCCACTTTTCAGATCTCGTGGGCCACAAGCGGGCAGCCGGGAGAAGGCTTTATGTCAACGTGCACGTGACTACGAAATGGTTCCTCTCTCGTCCAAACAAAGCACATAATCACATTTTCATATTCTTATGATTTTTTCCTCTTTTCATTAATCAAAATACCATAATACAATGCATAGCACCATCATGATCAAATCAATCGTTCATATTCTCATACTTTTCTTATACCAAAATGCCATGATTCAATTCAATGGCATAGCAATCATATCAAAATGTCAAGTATTTGTCAATGCATAACATGACATAAACACAATTTAATTGTTTTATCACAATGGTATACATCATAATGAAATTTCAACATCACAACAATTCGAACAAACCATTTAGCATAAAATACACATATAAAGTATTTTGCCCATATTACACAACAACTATAAATAATTTATCCATATTGTACACTTGGAAAAATCCAAACTCAATAGCCTCCTTCCTCTTGCTCTTGTGTAGGTTCTTGATTTCCTAAACACAAACAAAATTCCAGGAATTTCAATTAAATTGGAAAATCTCCAATTTTCTATAATCCCCATAAACCCTAATCAAGCTCCAATCTAACCTACCCATGGTTCAAATAGGTTAGAAAACTCCAAACCTAGCTTACAAACCCAAAAGCCTTATGGATTTCACCATCTTCTTCTTCCTCCAACCATTCCCAACATAAACCCCTTTCTCTCTCTACAACTTGTCCAACACAACCAACAACCTATTTCTTAACTAAAGCATGAAGAAGATGAAAACTTACCTTGAAAGCCTTGATCCTTCCTCTTCCCACGAAAATTTTCCTCCTTTTTCTTCCTCTCCACGATTTTCCTTCTCTTTTCTTCTCTTCTCTCTTTTCGTTTTTCTCTCTTCTATTTTGTTCTTCACGACACCTCCTCTCCTCTTCTTCTTATTTCAAGCCCATTTAATTGTTCTTTTCCCATTTTACCCTTCATTAATCTTGTCTTTCCCATTATGCCCTCCTTTTGTCTTTACAAATAACATCTTATACTTCTAACTTCTTAACTAAAAATCATGGAACAATTGAAGGAATTTGCTAACACTTCCTTCTAGAAAAATGTTCTTCATTGTCTAAATTTTCTAATGACACCAAAATCATTCAATTTGGTTTGGTAAATTTCAAAATTATAACCCAAACATTTCCAAACTATCCTTACACCGAAATAATATTTCATGCTCAATTTTCATCCAAAAATTGAAACTCTTAGAGTCAAAATTAGAACTCAATTTCATCATATAATTTGTAGCCTTATCTCTCTACTTTAACCCAAATCAAGAATCATCTCATTCGGATAACTAGAGCAGAAATTATGGCTAAAACACTGAAGCATGCTCAATGTAATATGTTCCAACTATATTTTCCAACTTTTAATTTCCAACATTTCACATATAATAGTTCTAACTTCCAAGAAAAATTTGGGATCCAACAAAATAAGTGTTTTCTGTGAGTTGCAATAAGATTGCACCCCATGAAGGTCAACGGCGAGAGGTGAAGAAGTTTTCTAGTGGTGATTGGGGCAACCATGGTTTTGAAACCCGGATCGGACCGGCCGGTTCGACCGGTGTCTGATCGACTATCCAGTCTGAGTGACCCCTAAAAATCAGTCCATAATTGAACCAGTGGGAACCGGTGAGAATCGATCAATTGACCGGTCGAACCGGTTCGACCACTGGTTCAATAATTTTTTATTTTTTATGTTTTTAATATTTTTATATTATTTGGTATATTTTCTATTTTTAAATATTACTAATATTATATATAATTAAATATAATTATTGCGTAATTATGACGTCACACCGTGGTCGAACCGGTGACCAGTAAGGCCTCCAGTTCGACATCCGGTCCGGGTTTCAAAACCTTAGAGGCAACAGTTGCCTTTCGCTAGGGCAATAGTCGCCCCTCATTGGCAATTCCCCCTTTTTTATTCAATTTTTAAATGTTTTTAAGGCTTAATTTAGTTTAATTTAGATTAAATTGGTTTAAATCCCTAATAAATTTGGAAAATTTCTAATTATTTGAAAATTGTTTTCAAAAGGTTATCTTATTAGGAATTTACTTTAATTTTTCGAGGAGTTAAATTATTAAATTAAATAAATTATCAAATCAATAATTATAATCAAGAAAATATTTAAAACAGTTATCTTTCATAAATAAATTATGTTAGATAACCACTATAACGAGATTATATTAATTAAGATGAGATATTAAGTTTAATATTGAATTAATTATTTTCTTAATATGATTGAGATTAATAAATAGATTGATTCCTAATATAATTTACAAAAGTAGTTTTTGAAATTGGAATCAATTAGTTTCAATTAGATTGAAAATAATTAGACTCCTTAAAATTAAGAAAATTGTTTTCTTAACTAATTAAGAAAGATGTTTCTTAATTAAATTTATTTATTTCAATTTTATTGAGATAAATTAAATTTATGACTTTATTGTTTAAGTAATTATTAGTCAATTTATTTAGAAATTGTTTATTTATTTATTATTAATAAGATTATTTAGCTATTAGAAAAGATATTTTCTTGATTAAATTTTGAAAAAAATCATTTATTAATTAATAAAAAAGCTTCGTTTAATATTTTTGAAATTAATTTTCTAATTGATTAAGAAAGATTTTCTAATTAATTAAGAAGTCAATCTCTAAATAAATAATACAAAGGACTCTCCTAATTAAGGAAAAATAATTTCTAATGAGATTAGAAATATAATTTATAATTAGATTAGAAATAGTTTTCTAATTGAATTAGAACATGCTACTTACATAATTTTGAAAAAGAAGTTTTTCTAAATTATAATGAGTAAGAAGAATAATTTATTGAAAATTGTTTTCAATTAAATTTTATTAAAGGATTCAAGATAATTAGAAATAGTTTCTAATTAGATTTGAAATTTATTTTCAAATTAAACTAAATTTGTATTTAGAATAGGAATTTAATTTATTTAGGAATCAATACGTTTAATTTAATGTAATTTTTTCAAGGAGTGGAAATATTATTTTAGATTATTAAGATTAATAACTAGATTCAAAGAATCTTGATATTTTATGCTTATAATTTGATTATGAGTGCAAAAGTTGCATACTTTATTTATATGTTCTATGTATATATATATTAGATGCATGTTAAATTATATGTTTAATATTTTACATGCAATTTTGTTTTTGATGAGATGAATAAAATTAGATTTCTCATTAAAATATTAAGTACAAATTGAGAATACGATTGTTACCTTTCATCATTATAAGAATAAACCAGAGTTCTATTTATTATTAGACTTGTTGAGCAAACTCAAAGCTGCTTTAACTTTAATATGCTTAGTCTTATGATAATTGGTTCCACTTAACTAAATTTGTGTGATTTGGATGAGCAAACTCATGATCAAATGAATTTAGAGGCAAGGTTAGGAATGACATGTAAGATATGTTTTGGCAAGACTTGTTACCTAACATATCTAAAAGTCACATAAGATGTGATTGATAAAGTTGTTATCTACCTAATTGAAGTTTAGTTGGTTTGTTGAGCAAACTCAGGATTATCTATATTTTAATGGGATCTTAGCCCACTAGAAAGGTTAAAGTAATTTTTCGAATAGTAGTGAAGGCTATTATTTCTAATAAAATAGTGGGAGTAATCCAATACATAATTAAAGTCCCAATCTCATTTAGTAGTTATGAAATATAATCAATTACTTGCTTTTCTTACATTTATATTTTGTTATGAGTAGAATTGATCTTGTTTAGTACAGTTAATAATAAGTGAGTGAATCAAATTTCTTAGATATAAGTTATGTTTGAGAAGAGTTCACAAAGTTAGAAAAGAAAAATTGCATATCCATTATGCAATTTTACTATAATTCCTATTGAGGATTTTGTGATAAAGTTTTAGAGATATGTCAAAATTATATAGATGACAAAATTTATTGACATTTTGAGTTGACTAATGTCTGATAAACTATGATGACAACATGTAAGATGTATGTCAACACCATGATAGCAAGATGCAAAAGTTTACATAAAGTAGAGCTGAAAGGTATAGTACCTTGCTGGAATTATTCCACTTAATTTAGCCTACTAAAACCATAAACATGGACATCAATTAAAGGCATTTCCTATTATAATAGTTGGCATAAGAAGAGAAATGATTGTATGACTTTCCTTACCTTTACTAAATATGATAGAGATCATATGTATTTTTAGTTCATGTTTATGAGTATTTGATATTGAATTTAAATTCAAAATTATTACAATTTTCAAAGCATGATAAGAAATAGATTTAAGTAAAATTAGTTGATCCTATTTTATACAAATAATTTGTATGTGTTAGATCAAAGGAAACTTATGCTTAACATAAATGGCAAGACTAAAAGTTAGATAACTAAGACTACCCTTTATGTCAAGTTGGTTTAATCAACATAACGAGATTCATAAAGTTTCATACATGGATATATGTATCCTTTTGATTATGAATCATGTGAAACTTTTAAAACTTGTTAAGTTGAAGAATAACTAAATTAGCATTTTTGAAAGGATGATGATGGTATTGAATTGTTAAATTTATACATGTGATTGGATGAAATAACAATTCATAAAATGACAATACTTATATAATTTAGTAATGAATTTATGTGATATAATCATATGTATTAAATGAAATAATGATTTAAATTTTTAACAGTTCAAATGGTTTAAATCTAAGTAGAAATTAAGCATTAAGAAATATGAAGCATTTCGATGAGATCGTCGTGCTAATTTTTAAATTTTCAGTTATCCATAGGTAATGAGATTCTCTGGTGAATTTTTATAAGGAGGAAAATACAATATAAGATATTATATGATGCAATATTAGTTTTCCTATAGCTATGCATAATACAATGACTTACCTTCTATAGTTTCATTCAAATCAATTAGTAAGATTTCATATTAGATAAGAAATGCTAAGTCTTTGAAAAAGTCAAAGTTAATGATTCAAGGATGTGATGCTTGGATGAAGCATACATTATCCATTAATTTTAAAGTTAAATTGGCTTATAAAAGGATATGTGATATCCAAAATGTGGGATATAATCTTATAGACCTAATGAACAAATTGTTTGTTTCAATGTATAATTATAGAAGAGTAGATCTCAATATAAGTAATGGGAGTAAGATGAACTTTCACAATTTCAAATCTCAAGACAATACATCCAAATGGAACTGATGCCTTTATTGATACATTTGATATATAGTTGAAAGACTACGAGACATTGAAAGATTCATTTTCATGATAAATTCAAAGAGTTTGTCTTGAAGATGATTATGAATTTATCATGTCTACAAAAAGGTTACTAAGAGTATAGTTATCCTCTTTAGTGGGAGTATGTAGAGACGTATTGCTCATACAGAACAACAATTCAAATTTTCAATTATTGAAAATATAATTTTCCAAGAACAACTCTTGTTGGTTATGAAAAAGTAACAAGTTAATCTAGGAATTAGATTTATAAAGATAGATAAGAAATTGTTCACCTATTCTAAGTCCAAGTACATAGATAATGTACTAAAGATGTTTAGTATTTGAGATATATGATACTTATGAAAATTTAAAAATATTCATTATTGTATGTATGAGTTGATATTTGATTTCAATCGATGTTAACTTTGGAAGTAAATCCTAATTAAGGTTTATTTTACTTATAACAGTATCATTTTAGATTAGAAAGGTTCCAAAGTAGCAATGGATGTTAATTAAGACATAATACACTTTTCATTTAGTGGAAATGATTAATTAGATCGATAAGTTCTTTAGTGAACTTGATATAGTTCCTTGCATTTTTAAGACAATAATGTACTGTGAAACATTATAGCCATTGGGTATGTAAAAGGAGCTAACATCTCATCAAAGAGCCAAGGATGTATTTAGGCAAATTTTCTTAATTATGGTTATAATTAAGATGGAAGTTATAAGAGCTAAGCAAATGCTCACTATAGAGAATATTGTAGAATTCTCTAATTAAGCCACTATACCAGTAATAGCATAATCGTCATATGGTGATATGGTACAAGATACTTAAACGATTGGCTTAGTGAAAAATAAGAAATTGTTGGTTTATGCCCTACAGCCAACTAGTTTGGTTGTAGTTTAATGATAATTATTTAAAGGCTTTCTTTATCTTGAACATGTTTAGATATATATGATTAAGTTCATGAGATAATTATCCATTGCAAGTAAAATTGTAATGTGATTATAATTATGAGATTCACAATGCATTTATGTATTATCTCTAAATTATTCCTAGTTATTGTTCTATTAAGACTGGACATTAATATAATATAAAAAGATTATCACTTGTTTTGTTTTTCTTTATAAAGGAAGTAGTCGATCGCATAGAGTAAAGTATAGAAATACTTAAACAAACGTATAGGTGCTTGTTAGAGAACAAGTTCACTAAACTGACCTGATATGAGAAATTTATTTGGAACATTACTTATACATCTATGAAAATTTTCATTATGACGATTGTATAAGTGATTCTTTGACTTGAGATCTTCAAAGTTATTTTGTATAGGGATTGTTATGTTTTGATATTACTTATGACCTATTATAACCATAGTCGTTCAATCGGTAGTCATTAGATATAGCTGAACTATATGGAGATAGATGAGTGATCAAGATAGGATTCGTCACCCTAAAGTAATTAAGGAGAATGTTTTGTTGTTCTTAATTAGTATTGATTGGGAAAAATCCTTGGCTAAGGTGGAATGACATTTTATAAATAGTTTATAAATGTCATTAACTGAATACATAACTAATGGCAGAGAACTAATAAAATTGGACTCAAAATAAAGTGGACATTAATTCCATACTCTATGTCTAATTTAACATTATATTATGAAATGATTCAATTATATAAAAAAATCATACACAAAAAAGTTATTCAAAATCACTTTGAAATTCTTAAATATTTGGGTGATCATGATGCGTTGTTAGAAGCCCCTTGATATATGATTATAAATTGCTTGATTGGAAAATTAAAGATAAATTAAAGGGAATTTTAATTTATCTAATTCTAATTATAAATTATAGTTATAATTTATAATCATTGCCAATATATTTAGGAACTTAATGGGTCTCACATCAAGAACAGGTTGAAGAGAGTAAAGATATTTTAATCAAGTTGGACTTGATTGTAAAGTTTGAGAAATTTTATAATTAAATATAATATATTTAATAAATAAGGTCAATATGAGATATTGGATCTTATTTAGGATAATTGGTATTTAATTATAATTATTTGTAATTCTAATTAAAGTTTAATTAAAATTAGAATTTAATTTCAATTAAATTATTAAAATGTCCAAACTTATTATAAATAGGCTTAAGCTCTAATAGAGCTAATACTTCTTACTATGTGAATTTTCGCTCTCTATTTTGGACTGAATTTTCTTGACTGGCTAAGGAATCTGAGAATTGTTCTCAGATCTGAGGAACTGGGATACGTCCTAGATGTTCCACTTCCAGATGCACCTGCTGTCGATGCTTCTGATGAGGATCAGAAAGCATATTGTAAGCATCTAAAGGACACTGACATGGATACTTGCTTTATGCTTGCCTCGATGTCACCAGAGCTGCAGAAGCAGCACGTGTCTGTGGATGCTCACACTATAGTATTTCATCTTAGGGAGCTGTTTGATGAGCAAGCTCGGTCTGAAAGGTTCAAGACCTCAAGGCTTCTCTTCACCACAAAGATGGCTCCAGGGACATCTGCTGTGCAGTATGCCCTGAAGATGAATGGC
>JANZXV010000008.1:27513841-27525568 GCA_027576455.1 Erythroxylum roigii
GCATTAGTGATAAATTTATTGTAACATATATTCTTTATTTAGTGACAACATGATTGTAACATATAACTTTCATACTTGTGATCAAATCTGTTAGACAATATAGCCATTGATACATATTTCATTTACAACTAATGTAATTCCGTTGATGAATTGATAGTTTTATTTGTGATAATAACAAACACATTAGTGATAATACTTTTTGTAATAACCAATTTTCATTTTCGTGACGAAATGATGTTGACACCTTTGTATTAAAATATTAGTGACCAAGAAATAATGGACACTGATAAAAAAAATTATTAGTGACAAATATTGTCACTATTTATAATTATTTTAGTGTCAATAATGTTGTAACAATAAAATGAAGTACTATTACAACTTTATTCGTTACTACTTTATATTATTTGTGTTAACAAACTTGTCATAAATATGTAAAGTTGTTATGACCATATAATGTTGTCACACATTACATAGGTTTTAGTGTCGACACTTTTGTCACAATATAATGAAGTATTGTTACAACTTTAGTCATCACTATTTTATATTATCTGTGTCAACAAACTTGTCATAAATAAGTACAGTTGTTGTGATCATATAGTGTTGTCATATTTGATACGTTTTAGTGTTGGCAATTTTGTCACAATAAAATGAAGTATTGTTACGACTTAATTCGTCACTACTTTATATTATTTGTGACAAAAAAATTGTCATAAATATGTAAAGTTATTGTGACCATATAGTTTTGTTACACATTTCATAAGTTTTAGTGTCAGTATTTATGCCACAAAAGTGTTGCATAATTGTGACCAAATTTTTTTTTATTACAAAGGAAAGACCAACAGGAAATTAGACTCGCAAACCCGCCACGTCTAACGCAGGGTGCGAGGATACATTATGCCACGCATATCATGAGTAAGTACGTCCCGAATAATTGCCAGTGGATCTCAAAGGTAGTGTAAGCCAGGATCAGCCCGATATGCTAATGCTGCTAGCCGGTTCGCACATTGATTGCCTTCCCGATGGATGTGTTGGAAGTGAACCTCCCACTCACGGTGGACCAAGCCGCGTATACCTGTCACCAAAAGTAAAGGGTCGACAACTGACTAAGAGAAGCAGAGAGAATATTAATTACCTCCAAGGATTCCACCTCGACCACTACTCGTCGGTACCCACGATCCCAAGCCAGAGAAAGGCCTAAGTAGACTCCCCATAATTCAGTTTCCAGAGGCATTCCTGCTCCTAAATTGTGGAGAAAGCCACCACACCAATGCCCAGAACTGGACCGGAAAAGACCACCAGCTACAGCTCGGTTGGATCCCGATCTTACTGCACCATCCGTGTTGAGTTTGATCCATCCCTCCGTCGGGGGGCTCCATCGCACAGCAGCGCCCAAAGGGAGACTCTGTAGCTAGAAGGCCCGAGATTCCACCGTAGTTGCCTGGAGGATCCAATCAACAAGATCTATTACAATGCGGATCTCGTTCACCGGTCAGATGTAGGTTGACTCAAAGACGCTATTATTACGTCATTTCCATAAGAACCAGCATACCACACCAAAGATAGTCGCCCAATTAGGCAAATGGAGCATGGGCGGCGCCTGAAGGTTGCTAAAAAGCCAAGTGACTGCATCCGTGTGGGAGAAAATCCTGTCCACGCAAGCGGCCGGATATTGGTGCCAGAAAGATTTGACTCGAGAACAATCACGAAGAGCATGACCATTTTTTAAATTAGTCACTATTTCATTAGTGACGGAGGTATTTGTGACGAGAGGTGACGACTTCAAAGATTAAAGACTATTAATAATAGTGACAAATATTACTGTTTTTAGTGACAATTTTTAATTTCACTAAAAATACAATTTCTTGTAGTGGTTCCATGTAACTCTCATTATTCAAGCCTTGATCTATTCATTATTCTCAAGAAAGCTAAAAACTTGTATTAAGTCAAAGAGTCAATTCAAAAGAACAGGTCTAGAGTTCATCCTACTTAGATCTGTATTGCAATTTAATTCATAAAAGAGAAAGAAAGTCATTAAGAAACAATAAAAAAGATAAAAGAATGAGTTCTTGTAGATCTTGAATCGTAGTAGAAACTTGAATTTGTTTTCCAAAGTTGCTTCATTCGCTTCTGAATGCCTTCTTGTCCTCTAGCTATCTTTGGATGCAAAATTTCACCCTCTCTCTTTTTGACTACATTTTGGTCCTCCCAAATGGCTCTATCTTTTCCTCTAGTCTCTCTCTCCTCCTTTTTATCTCATGAAAGTCTTAAAATTTTGACCAACATAGGACTAACAAAGGTCCATGTTGGTCTCGTATTCTTCGTAATTGTTATAAACCTAATTTCTATAGATATCACTGTCAACACGGGTTAAGAAAACGGTATCCCGTTACACTCATATTGGTTTAGTACATCCTTTGTGCGAATTCGAGGGTACGTACACCTATAAACATATTCTAAAGTCAACCAATAGGGGTCCGTGTTTAGGTCATGGAACATAGGTCCCTATTTGAGTCGTGTCCTTCAGGTCACAAATCATCGCAAAAAGCATAATGCACTGGCGTGGGGCACAGAAGGAACATGGGTTCGTGCTTGAGCCATATTCCTACATCAAGTTGTCAAAGAAGCTGAACACTCCAATAGCTTACATGAGTTTGAACATAGTACCATGTTGATGTTACGTTACTAAATATGTGACCATGCTCAACTCATATTCATCCAAAATCACTCTAAAACTTCTCTAACTTAGTTCTGCATTGGAAAAGATAGATCCGTGTCTTGATGTGTTCCTTACCTCTTATGTACAAATTATACAAGTTATACTTGGTCCCATCCTTCTCAAGTTAGTCATCCTTATGTTTTGTTCTTGTGCTTTGATTCTGTTCTGTTTTCCATCTCAAGTTTTAGCCACATAACACATTCTTTTAACATATTTCCTTTCCCTTTGTATCAACTCATAAGACTAATAAAGCTTTTCTTTTCGGGGCGGAAGGCAATGCAATATTAAAAGAATATAACGAATGCCACCAATGTGTTTCTTGCAGCTAAGTATACTCTAACTTCTTCTATCTGCAGCTGTTGACTACCATTTGCACAACAGGTGGAAAGACGCAATCCCAAAATGATGGATGCTTTTGCACGATTCTAAGTAGCTTCTGCTGTTTGTCTCCACTTCAGAATGAGCGGAGCCACTAGCATCCACACTGCAAACAAATTTACAGCATGTTAATGCTGTTCTCTCCTACCAGGAGTAATTAACTTGGTCAACACTACTTCAAATGATAAATAAATTTTACATAAAAGTCGTTAAATCGTCCCTCATTCTGCTTTCTTGCTAGTTTGAATATATACTTACAGTACACACAAACTGCCAGCCATTCATTTACTACTCTCACCCAAGCACTGGTCCACCCAACGTCAATTGTCCACCTGCAGAATGCCGACACAAATTAAAGATATCGATTTATTACACTCCAACAACTGTCAGAGCTCAAGAAACCAATAAATGATATGTTGTCTCATAATAACATTCCTCTATATCCATTTCACATTTAATGAAACTTTCAAACATAGATTCAAAAGTGCTGCTAATAGAATGCAAAGAGGCTGTTAGGATCATTAGATGATAGGAAGAATAAGCAGAGGGCAGGGGAGTAATCGGTAGAGGAGTATGCTATTATGTATTCGGATGGTTAGTTAGCTAATAGTAGTACTGACAACCAATCATTTGGTTGTAACAGAATCTGTTACCTAGGGTGGTTATAAAAGGGGAAAAGAAGAAGGGAGAGGTAGGCAGAATATTTGAGAGAAGATAGTGACAGAAGGATTCACCTTCTGAGGAGCAAATCTGCTCTGGTTAGTGAGGGAGGAGCAAATCTGCTCTGGTTAGGGAGAAGTAGTATACTACTATTCGGTAGTGATAAACACTTTATCGATTTATTGCAATATTATAGTAAAATCCTAGTGTTCTAAAGGAGGGAGTCCTAACAGAGGCCTACAGCTTACATAAATCGGAAAATAATGTGAAAGAATTACGAGACAATATTGTAGATCAACTTGAGGAAACTTTAGAAAGAAGAAGTGGAATAATTGAAGCATACTTCTTGATAGCATGATGAGTGTTCCAGCCAATCAATAGCATTGCAAAGTACATTGCTCCTGTAGCAAATACAAAGTGGAAGAATCCATAACCATACGGCACATCGTGCTCTGTCTTTGTCTCAGACTTCCTGAGCTGCAGTAGACAGTAGTCACACTTGTGTAAAGTGACAGGAATGAAAAATTAAAAATTCAGTTCACCAGTTGATCATACCTGAAAACACTGGGAATCAATGCCAGTAGAAAATGTTGCAATAACAATTGCAAGTAATGCCACAATAAAGCTCTGCAAACATTAAGGGTTGATGTCAGCGATGATAAAAAATGTAAGAAGAAAATTGTAGAATAAGGGGTCTTTATCATTGAAAAGCTTACATTCTTAGTTTTAAGGGCATAACTTACATTGGCTGGTATAATTTCTCGAAACAAGGGAATTAACGTAAACACTGCAGATTGGGGCTGAGATTTAGATGCTTTTAATACTTTCTCTTCTCCCTTTTTCTTCCATTTTACCACATTCCTATTCATGAGCAAATCATGGGCATGGCTTCTCCTATCCTAACACTTGCTTTTGTAGACATGCTGGAAATCGTTTCACTTTTTAATTACCAAAACATGCAGTGATGAGATTAGATACCAATTTATCATTATCCAGCAGTCCCTTTAATTATGCAGTACTTTTTAGTACTCGAGTCCACAAAAAATAGGATACAAGTGGAGAATCAGGAAATTACTATTATGGTAAGCCAATCAGTTTTCTTTGAAGCTTCTGCCTTCCTGTTGCAACTCTCTCCAGCTGGTTCACTGACATCACAAAAGTGGAAGGATTCAACGACCAAGGGGATTGAATTAGCCCAACCTTATGCCAGAATTATTTAGCAGGAATTTCTAGCAGAAAAAGAAAAGTTTGATTGTTGAATTCAAGCTTGTTTCTGACCAAGGAGTATCAGTTTTCGAACACAAGATAGTGCACAAGCTAGCTTTACTTCAGAATAAAGTAAGCTTAGGTAAATGGAAAATTCACTTGAATGCTGATCATTTGAGGTTGTTAAGGGGGCAATAATGCTCTGTTCTTTGCTTTTGGTGAGAAATCTGGAAAAGCTGAGGCAAGATCCATGCTTGCTGTTGGAAGTCTAAAATAACGAGAAAAGCATTAGAAACAGTACCTTCGAATTGCACACCAGCACAGGAACACTACATAAAGTCCCATCAATCCTGGAGTTAAGAAACCAGCATTTATCTGTCCCGACACAAAAGTTAGCTACTTCTGACAAATTTATTAAGAATAAACAGAGAGCAGTTGGCACAAAACTTACTTTCGGATGAAGAGAGACACTAGTCATGAGTTGTAGTAGTACTAGAGTCCAAGTGATGAAGAAGATGTTAAGAAGGCAAGAAGGCTCTGGTGCATACCAAATGTACATCAAAATGATCCCGACAAGGCATATAACATATGAAGTAGTTGCAATTAGCATGACATGTAAGTGGCTGCAGGAAAAATATACACATGTTATTATTCATATTACAATACCAGATGGTAGGCATAAGACATAACTTATGCGCTAGAGGCCAATGATATAATTCTCCCATTTCCTCCTTGACCCATTTATGATAATGTTATGCGTTTTTATTGGACAAACCAAATATAATAAGAAGCATCGTTGTATTTCATCCAGTTGTTTTTCTTTATACATTTTGTATTCTGTCTCCCCTCCACCATAAATGGAGAGGTGGATTGATAAATTATAGAATTGGTATATATTTGACGTAATAGATTAAAAGACAAAACACAAAAACAAAAAAAGAAGTGCTAATTGAAAATTAGCTCATGAATTCATGCAGGTAATAGTTTCTAATTACGTCATTCTTACCATCTTTCTGCATATTTGTCGGACAGGCAACAATCATTCAGCCATGTTATGAAACTGATGATACTAATTAGCTGGATCAGAAGAAAAACTCTGACATTTGAAACAACAAAAAGTTAAAAAAGAGAAATAGAAAAGATGGAATTTTAACTTCTTGGGTCACTACTGAGCTGATTTGCTGACAAAAATCACATTACCCTGCACCAAAATGTGCGATCTCCCCTGCAAAATAAGGGAAAGAAAACTGCATAAGTTTGACCGACATCAATTCATATCATCATTTCAGATGGCGTATTAAATTCGTAAGGGAAAAATAGAAAAGCTTGTTCGCCTTATGTAAACTGGAATGACACGAACCATATATCTGAATAAAGGTTGAAGGAAGCAAAAACGTGAAAATTGTCAATACAATCCACATAACGATCTTGGCAGACCACCAACCAGAATGCCATGAATCTCTCGGGTCGTACATCTTCGAGGTACCAGCAGTTGAAAGAAACATGACGATATAAAATACCTTTTTCACAAATAAGGAATAACAAAGCCAACATGTACACTTTTATAAATATATCATAGATAGTGTAGCTAATAGGTAGACATGCATTTGTGCTGATTGAACTAGCAATTTGACGCACATTATTTGCTGAAATAGTTTCCAGCAAGCTTGCAAACCGGCAAACCTACCTTATCTGTTTAGAAAATGAATGCTCATTTCCGTTTCTCTTGAGACGAGTGCAAAAGTCAAACTAGGATCTAGTCCACATAGTATTTAAACAAAAGTTCCCTTTACGATGGTTATTGCAACTAAGGATACGAAGCATCCCAAGCTTACGCGCAAAACTCCTTCAGCCCCCAAACAATCGGATTTGCCAGCACATACTTTGAGCCCTGCACCCCCAGTTCCACCAATGTCAAACAAGTGTCAGCACTACAACATGACTGGTCTAATGAATAAAAGAAACCACAACAAAGAGAAAGATGTTTATTTTGCCAACCCAACTAAGCATTAGCAACTACAATAAGGATTTGGTTAAACTAGTAATCTTACTGTGCATTTCAGTCAATGCACCATGACCATAGTCTCTGGCAGCCCAAGCAAGGAGGTTAGCGAGTAGAAAGATGAAACCATAAACATATCTGGCCATCCAGGGATTGGAGCCATTCCGGAATTGGCCGAACCAAGATGGGTCCTTGAGTACCGCATGTCTCTCAATTCTGATGCCGGTTCCACCACTCTCCATTTCTCCTTGAGACCACCACCAGTCTTCTTCATCACATACAGCAACAATGTACCATAGTAGGCATCAATTAATCATCTACCTGCAATTCGTTCCGAGGAACAGAACCGCATGTACTATTTCTGGGTCAGCTCGCTAAAGTGAAACTGCATCAATCTATTAAAAATTTATGCCGTGGGGAAAATGGCTCATAAACAGTAGACAAGAACAAAAATTAGTTTATAGCCTTTACACTAACTTAATTATAGCCAAACCATATAAAATTTTCATTTGCTATAGATAGCCGTCAAACCAATTCACTTCTCCAAGTTAATAATAGAGTGGATACAATATACGACAAAATAAAGAAACTAGCAGAACACATCTTGATGTAACTATAATGTCATTACGTCTTAAAGATACTCTTTTATTTATTTCACGAAATTCCTGCTTCACCTGAAACATGTTCAGACGAAATCATACAAAATGCGTTCGAGAACAGAAAGTATCAGACAAATACAAAAATCTCTCGAGCCGTATAACACGAAACAATGAAATGATATGACATGAGGAAAGATTATCATGCCGTTGTCTGATGATTAAGCTGTTCATCCACGACCGTTAGATTTGGACCCCCCATCTGATGTGGGCTTGTCAGTCCTACTGCATTATATGCTTTGTTACAACAACCAATCAAACATGCAGGGCTGAATCTTTTTTAGTCACTGCTGCAAGTTACCTACAACTTTACGACTTATATCTACAAAAGAACTGACAAACCCAAGATGAGGAAAATCAGTGAAGAAACCCGAAATGGTAAAAAATAAACTCTAAAAAATGGTTATGGGAAGGCGTGCAATTGCAAAGACTTTGATGAGCAAAGGAGAATCTTTTCTTTGCTTGGAAGTCTATTTCTACCGACTGGAATTAAAATATACAGAGATCTTTTTGGACTATTATGCCCCCTCATAAAAGCAAACACACGTCACGCTCAATGTTTTGACTCCTGCCCCGGGGGCAAGTTGGGTACTTTCAAGGCATAAATTAAATTAGAAGCAGGTTTTATTATGCCCTGTTCTGGACAGAGAACAGAACAATTCTACTCAAAAAAAGGAGGTTCTCTCTCCGCTGGTTTCTCTTCCTTTTTGATTCCTTTGTGAGTTAAGAGCAGAACAAATAAACGTTAAAACGCTCCTTGTGTGGTTCCAGAGAAAATGCAGGAAACTAGAAAGAACTAATTATAATGTGGAAAGAGTAATCTACAGATACTATCGAGCTCGCCCTGCTCTGCGTTTGGAATGGATAGGCAGGCAAAAACATAAAACTGCAACACAACACAACGATCTAAACCCAAACAAAATTCCCTGAATCAGCAGAAAGTAAAGAACATTTTCAAAAAGATAATCTCGACCCTGAAGGAAGTTGCGAACAAGCAAAATGTAATGCAAAGTGAATGTACGTACGTACCAGCGAGCGAGTGGAAGATCCAGAGATAAGAGAACGGAAGAAGCAGTTATATGCTACGCTACACACTCTAGAGTTTCTACCAAATTATAAAACATTCTCTTCGGACAGACGTTGCGTTGGCGTCTAGTTGCTGCTTTGCACTTTTAAGAGAGAGAGGTGTGTTTTGTTGGGGAAGAGAAGAGAACATGTGGGTTTTGTAATTGTAACCCAACCCAAGCCTCTTTTCTCTTTACCTTTTTCCTTTTCGTTCTCTTGTATTTTTTTTTCTTTTTTTGGCGCCGTAAACTTCCTCTTTCCGCTATACATCGTATCTCTGAAGTAAAAGCATACTCGGATTAATTTGTTTTGTAGTAACAACGGTTTTGTTTGTTTACGTTATAAGTTGGTTGGTTGGTTGGGCAATACCGCAGGAGTTTTGATGTTTGAATTTGGCCGCACTACACGCTTTTTATGTACATGTCCCTTCTAAGTGTCCCTTAAGTGTTGGAGTGGAGTGAAGAGGTGAACTTCCTTATTTCTTTAGTTGCCGTCCACACAACTATCATCGTGCTTTTACGCAGCCAGGCGGAAAGATGTGATGTTAAATTGTTAATGCCACTCTTCAGGGGAGGCAACTACATTCTTTTAATTGGGGAAGGCAACCTGTATATACATACAGCATATATATATTCTTTTAAAAAAAAAATTTGAGATGCCCACCCTCCCAATGCTGTAGCTTCGCTACTGGGCATAGAGACCCCTCAAGCTGCAACCTGAAAGTACCAGAATAAAGAACCTGCAAAAGAAAAGAGTAACCTAACTAGAAAATTACCTCCTCGCTGTGTATAAGCTGAGTAGTTCCCTAACGTAGGAGACAACGCGGAAAGACACTCGCTCCTCCGCCTGGGCTTCATTCTTGAAAGTCCTAGCATTGCGTTCAGTCCAAATATGGTAAACGGTAGTGGAAAGCAAAAGAGGGAAGTGAAGGAGGGCAGGAACTCTGGTTCTGAAAACCGTGTTATACCAGGATAGGATAACTGAAAGAGAAGAAGGGTTGAAAGTAGGCAAATGAAAGCTAGTGAGGCAATAACCCCAAATTGAATGAGAGAAAGGGCAGGCAAAGAAAAGGTGGTCGATGGATTCATTAGCTGAGAGGCACAAGGAACAGTGATTAGGAGGGTAGAGGTAAGGAAGTCTATCCCAGGTCGGAAGCTTTCCTAGGAAAGCTAACCACAAGATAAAGGAGCAACGAGGGGAGCTGGATTTAGACCAGACCAATTTGTGCCAAAGAACAACCGGTAACGGGGGGCGCAAGAGTTGATAGGCTGACGAATTGGTATAGCGGTTAGTGGGGCTCGCTAGCCATTTCAGGCGGTCAGGTATGGTGTGATTTGGGAAATAACCTAGGGGCTCAAGGTGGCGAAGGAGGTCCATAGAAGTCTCCCCCCAGCTCCAAGCATCATTGAGGATTACTTATGAGACACGAGCTATGAGTGGAACCGCCGAGCTATTGATCTCCCTGGAGCTGGCCAAGGTGCTCAAAATGCCACTTAGGTGCCACGGATCCTGCCAAAAAAAGGTAGACATACCATTCCCAATCCTAAATCTGAATTGATGACACAACCTGTCCCAAACCATTAAGAGCTTTCTCCAACTCCAAGAACTGTTATAAGTAGGAGTAGCACTCCAAAAATTAGTTCTACGCAGAATAATAGTATGAACCCACTGAACCTACAAAGCTTCCCGATCCTCAAACAAGAACCATATCCGTTTATCTAAAAGAACTAAATTCCAAGTAGACAAGTGTTTGACCCCTAAGCCCCCTTCCTGTTTAGGACGACAGATATCACTCCACTTCACCTTTGCCTTATTATGAGACTCTGCCTTACCCGCCCATAAAAAGTTCCTAAGCTTTGCCTCTATATCCTTGAGGATGGACGAGGGGAGGATAAAATGAGAGGACCAATAAACATGGAAAGTGGAGAGGACAGAAAGAACCAGTTGGAGCCTTCCCGCGTAAGAAAACCAAAAGGGAAGGGAGCCTTGACTAAGACCGGAGACGAGGGACATCCGACGACTAAGAAAAGTAACATCCGGGGAAAGGTAAAACTGACTTTTGGAAGAGTTCATTTCCAAACCAAAAAACTGAGAGAACGTGAACAAGGAATCCAACAAAATCTGAGCGGATAGCAAATCGCCATGGCAGAACATTAAAAGGTCATCTGCAAAAAGGAGAAGGGTAAGCTTAAGGCTTTGACATCTCCAGTGGTATTTGAAATGAGGGGAAGAGTATATACTAACTCTCAAATGCCTTGAGAACACTTCCATACAGAGAATAAAGAGGAAGGGAGATAGGGGGTCTCCCTGACGTAACCCAGATTTTCCTTTTAAAAAGGGAGTAGGAGACCCATTAACTAGAATAGAGTAAGAGGGGGTGGTGATGCATTCACGGACCCACTCGATAAACCTCGGTGGGAGACCCAATGCTTCTAAGGTATTGAGAAGAAAGTCCCAATGGATAGAATCATAGGCTTTGCGGAGATCCACTTTGAAAGCACACCGCTTGTGGGAATTGGAAATGTGGTAGTTCTTGAAAATTTCTTGAGCTAAAAGGATGTTGTCCCCAATACGACGATTCTTGATAAAGGCACTTTGATTATGGCTTACTATAAGAGGGAGAACAGAGCTAAGGCAATTGGCTAAAATTTTGGCAATAATCTTGTAAAGCATATTACAACAGGAGATGGGCCGAAAATCTTGGACAGTGGAAGGGTGAGCTGTCTTGGGAATAAGGGTGATGAAAGTAGAATTAAGCTCTTTTATCAGGATAAGATTTGCTCTTTCATGTAATAAACAATAAAAATTTCAATTATTTTTTTAATGTTAAGATCACTTTAACTTACTAGATGATTAATTCATAAACACAATAAAATATGAAACATAAGTTTGTATATAATTGTGGAGTTTGATTCTTTTTTTTCAACTCTTCTCTAACCAATTTTAGAAATAAGTTTATCTCAATTTTTCATAATCACATAAGTGTTCTACCTTTAACTATATATACACCCAAAGGTTAAGACAACTTTACAAGGGGTGTATGT
>JANZXV010000008.1:27605036-27618564 GCA_027576455.1 Erythroxylum roigii
TCTAACTATCACTTAACCAACTTAGTTCCATTTTAACTTCAAACTAACTCTTCCTTCATTTAATACAAGCCATTAATATCAACCCTTATTCTTTCATTAATTCTAAACTACCACTAAATTACTTAGTTCCACTCCAATTTCAAATTAAATTTCTATTCCTTCTTTCAAATTCTAAGCAAAGACAATTTCTACAAATTTAAAACCATAATTCAAACACAAAGAACCAATTAAGCAATTTAATCATAATTAACCAATTAAACAATTTAAGCAAATAGGACAAAGCCTAACAAACCCTACGATCGTCTAAAACTAACACCCCATAAACACATCAAAGGCTAGATTAACGTTAATGATTAGTAAAATCCCCTCTCCCATAACGTGATTAATTCTCTTATTGGATTTCCATTATTACATTATTCGATTATTGCTAGTTTGTTTTGATTTAGTTTACTTTTTAGTTATTATTCAAATATGAATCTTAAAAAAAGCACAACCTGAATTAAATGGTGCCTAAGCATAATCTCTGTGGGACAATATCTGCTTTTTACTATATGTAATGACCTATATACTTGTAGTTTTTAGTGTAAAATAAGTAATTCGTTTTGCAATCAACAGTGGTTTGATTAGTAGTAAGAATTTTGAGAGCTGTCACTGGAAAAAAACCATTTGATTAACTGAGTCAGAGGTCTTATTTTCTTTAGCATATGTTAGTAAATGGTGGGCAGAACCCTCCAGCTAAATCCTAATGCTCATCTTGGATTGGTTTAGCTCAACATTAGGAGCTGTCATTGGAAGAAATAATTCTGGAGAACCCTTCGAAACAACTGGACCATTTGCATGAGAAATCGATGGAGAAGTCCTTTTTTTCATGTGTTGGTGAATAGTAGCAGAACACTCTGGCTGTGTCTTTGTGTTCAACTTAGATTGGTGTTGCTCAAAAGATGGTTCAGGGTTGGCCAATTCAATAATACATAGACCATTAGTGACTAGGGGATCCTCGACATCCATTAAAGTTACATTATCATGTAAACCATAAGTGATAACAACTAATACCTCATCAGTAATTTTAGTCATCAATTCATTGTACATTCTAGATTAAAAAAGTTAACTAGGAGCTTCACATACCTTACCATTTGACTTGTTACTGGGAGTCCATTGATAGCAAATTGCATCTTCATAAAGCTTATTACCTTCACCCAACCTCATTATAGGAACTGTTGAGATGTGACTCAAAGATTGACTCAGTCTTTTGGGATATAGTTTGAAGATAATGATTTTGTTTTGGTCAATAACTTAGTGGGTTATGTTGCTAATAATATTCTGATAGAGTAATGGTTTCCAATTTATTGTGTTTCTGTTTTCATATAATACTTTGATAGAGTAGAGGTTTCCGATTTTGTTGTGTTTATGTTTTCATGTAAGCCTATATATATAGGCACATCATGATCATTTTAAATTATTAAGTCAATAAAAAGCAATAATACATCTGCAAATTTTATTGCTATCTCTCTATTTTCAACAAATTTGGTATCAGAGCTAGGTTCGGTCCTTTGGGCATTTTTGAGTGAAACATGAGGCTTAGATCCATTGGGTATTGAGATAAACACTTTTGGTCCATTGGGTATTGAGAGAAACACTTTAGGGTGGTTCGGGAAACACAATTGTGAGTTACATTTAGTAAAAGTTGTACGAGAATGGCAGCAGCAGCTGGCTTTTCTTCCTCTCAATCACTCTTACCAATTTTCAATGGTGAGAAATATGAGTGGTGAAGCATCAAGGTGACGATGTTGCTCAGATCGTACGAGCTATGGGATTTTTTGGAATATGGGTTTGTTGATATACTTGAACCCAACGCAGAAGAGGAGGAAAGGTTGAGAGAAACCAAGAAAAGGGATGCCAAAGCCTTGTTCATTCTTCAACAAGTAGTCCATGAGACTATTTTCTCTTGAATTACAGAAGCAACCACATCAAAACAAGCATGGTTAATTCTGTAGAATGAGAATCAAAGTGATTCAAAAGTCATAGTGGTGAAATTGAAATCCCTAAGGCATGACTTTGAAACCTTAGCTATGAAAAATGGTGAATCAGTTGCGGAGTTTTTTTCAAGAACAATGGAAATAGTTAATCAAATGTGCTCCTATGGTGAACTAATTTCAGATGAAACAATTGTTACGAAAGTATTGAGAAGCTTGACTCTAAAATTCGACCATGTGGTGGCTGCTATAGGAGAAGCTAAAGATCTGTCATTTCTTTTCGTTGATGAACTGATGGGATCTCTTCAAGATCATGAGTCAAGAATCAATAGATCGTTAGAAAAGAATGAAGAGAAGGCATTTCAAGTTAAGGAGACACCCACGAAACATGGACAAAATGAGTATCTAGCAGCAGAGGTTAAGAAAGAGCAGGATTTCGTGGTGGTCGTGGATGTGGTAATGGCAGAGGCAGAGGAAGAAATGATGGGCAAAGGTAGTCCAATAAGCTAGGTAATATGAGAAATGGCATTCAATGTTATTACTGCAATGGATACAGGCATATAAAGGTTGATTGTTGGTACAAAGAAGAAAGCAAGCTTTTTGTGGCTTGTGTTAATTTTAACCTGAAACCAAGTGATAAGTGGTTTGTAGACAACAACTGCTCGAACCATATGACGGGCACCAAATCTTATTCCAGGAGCTTGATGAGATGAACGAGATAAAGGTGCAGCTTGACAACACAAAGGAGATGCAAGTTGAAGGAAAAGGCGTGGTGAAAGTCGATACTAAAGATGGTAAAGCAAAAATGTTGGAAAATGTTCAATTTGTACTTGATCTAGGATACAATTTATTGAGTGTTGGGCAATTGATGGTTGGTGGATATTCTCTTCTATTTGATGACAACACATGTGTCATTAAAAATAAGAAATTAGGCTAACGGGTTCATATCAGCGTGTCATTAAACAAAATGTTTCCATTGAATGTTTCTAACATGGAGAATCTTGCTCTTACTACAAGTGCAAAGGATGACTTGGAGCTATGGCAGTTGAGATACAGGCATCTTAACATAAAGGGCCTCAAGTTACTCAGTGATAATGGTATGGTTTTCGAATTACCAAAAATTGACTCCGTCAATTTATGTGAAGGATGCATTTATGGAAAAGCAAACTAGGAAATCATTTCCTGTTGGAAAAGCTTGGAGAGCTTCACAATACCTAGAATTAATTCATGCCGACTTGTATGGGCAATGCAAACTGTGTCTTTAGGTGGGAGTCGTTATTTCTCGCTATTCACGGATGATTATAGTTGCATGAGCTAAGTTTACTTTCTAGAAAACAAGTTAGAAACTTTTGGGAAGTTTCATAAATTTAAGGCTATGGTAGAGAACCAAAGTGGTTGCCACATCAAAGTTCTTCACACAAAAAAAGGTAGACAGTGTGTATCCAATAAATTTAATTTGTTTTACGAAGAAAATGGTATCCATAGAGAGTTAACAACTCCTTACATACTAGAGCAAAACGGTGTTGCTAAACGAAAAAATCAAACTATTATAGAGATGGCTAGAAGCATATTATGAGCAAGGGGACTTTCAAATCAATTTTGGGCTGAAGCCGTGGCAACATCTATCTATTTGTTGAATCTCTCACCAATAAGGGCTGTTATGAATCGAACTCCATATGAAGACTTGGCATGAAAGGAAACCATATGTAAGTCATCTACAAGTTTTTAGATGTGTTGCTTATGCTTTGGTAAATTCTTAAGTTTGTCAAAAGCTTGATGAAAAGTTTGGAAAATGCATTGTTATTGGTTATTGTACTCAATCCAAAGCATATAGATTGTATAACCATCTTACTTATAAGACCTTAATAAGTAGGGATGTAATATTTGATGAAAATGCAAGCTGAAATTTCGATGAAGAGCAGGTGAAAAAAGAGATTCCTATTGGAATTTCTCTAATTGAAAGACAAGAGTCAACTCCTGCAAGTTCACCTGCCGGAAACTCTTCTTCAACTTCTACAGATTCGCCAATTGGAAACTCTTCTCCTGAAGAGTCTTCAGATGAGACAACATCAAGGAAGTTTCGATCTTTATCTGATATATATGCATCTTGTCAGTTTTTTCTCACCATTTCAGACCCTATACACTATAAAGAAGCTGGTGAAAAAGAAGAGTGACAAAAAGCAATGGTGGAAGAAATGAAAGCTATCGAGAAGAATGAAACATGGGAGATGGTTGACTTATCGGAAGGAAAAAATGTAATTAGCTTAAAGTGGGTGTTCTAAACAAAATTTACTGCAGATGGAAACATAAAGTAGCAAAAGCTCGTCTTGTGGTGAAAGGGAATGCGTAACAACAAGGAGTTGATTTCGAAGAAAGTTTTTCACTAGTTGCTCACCTTGAAACTGTGAGAACTATTCTAGCGCTAACAACACAACTACAGCAGCATGTTTATCAATTTGATGTTAAGTCAGCATTCCTCAATGCAGATTTACAAGAAGATGTTTATATAGCACAACTTGAGGGCTTCATAAAGAAGGGTGATGAAGCAAAGGTGTACAAGCTGAAAAACGCATTGTATGGATTAAAACAGGCCCCTCGAGCATGATATAGCAAGATTTATGGGCACTTTCAGAGAAGAGGATACATGAGAAGTGACCCTCCTTGCATGTGAAGAATGATGGTAAAAATGATCTCATCATTGTTTGTCTATATGTTGATGATATCATTTACACTAGTTCTTCTACCTCTCTTATGGCTGAATTTAAATTTGAAATGATGAATGAATTTGAGGTATAGGATATGGGTTTATTGCACTATTTCCTTGGCCTTGAAGTCCATCAAGGTGTAGATGGAATATTTATTTCACAAAAGAAATATGCCAAAAACCTTCTTGACAAATTTGGTATACTAAATTGCAAGCCTACAGCTACACCCAGGAACATTAATGAGAAATTACAGCATGATGATGGAGCGAAAATAGTAGTTGTTAGAAGGTTCAGAAGCTTGGTTGGAGGACTGATTTATCTAACTCACACTCGACCTAACATTGCCTATCCTGTTGGTATTATCTCAAGATTTATGTTGTAACCCTCAAAGGTTCATTATGGAGCTACAAAGCAGTTCTTGCATTACATTGCTGGAACTATGGAGTATGGAATTTGGTACTCTAAAACTTCCAATTTCAGATTATATGGGTTCATAGATAGCGGCTGGGCAGGATCGTTAGATGATAGACGAAGTATTTCAGGAAGTGTTTTCAGTCTAAGATTAGGAGTGATCACTTAGAGTTTAAAGAAGAAATCAATGGTGGCGTTGTCAACCTCGGAAGTCGAATATGTTGCAACAACTTTAGCAGCTTATCAAGCCATTTGGTTAAGGAGCATGTTAGGCAATCTTCAACAAAAGCAAGGAGCAATGGAGATATTTTGTGAAAATAAAGCAACTATCTCCATGACAAAGAATCTAACATTTCATAGCAGAACAAAACACATTGAACTTCGTCACCATTACATTCGTGACCTCATTGCAAAGGAGGAAATAGCCTTAAAGTATTGTAACATCATTGAGTAGCTGACAGACATACTTATGAAGGCCTTATTCAAAGAAAAGTTCTGCTACCTTAGAGGATTACTTGGCATCTTCAACTTTGATCAAGGAGGAGTGTTGAGATTTGATTCAAAGATTGACTAGGTCTTTGAAGATAATGAGTTTGTTTTGGTCAATAGGTTAGTGAGTTCTGTTGCTAATAATACTCTGGTAGAGTAGTGGTTTTCGATTATGATGTGTTTCTATTTTATGTAAGCCTATATATATAGGCACATCAAAATCATTTTAAATTATCAAGTCAATAAAAGGCAATAATACATCTGTAACTTTTATTGCTATCTATCTATTTTCAATAAGAACTTCGGTTGGTAGCTCCTTCAACATTTCCACACTAACATATATAGGAGCATACCTGATTCTTCTCTTGTTGGCAGTGTTTTCATCCATATAAAGGGGCTTTGCAAAGAAGCTAGCTAAAGCACTAAGACCTTTTGTAGTCCTGTACTCAAGATATATTCCATGAAAGTTAATCCAAAGAAGTAAGCTTTGAATTTTAATATTTTCCAAGTTCAAACTTAGTTGCTAAGCTTTTAAGAAGAGGGGCTGATTACTTATGTGTCATGGTCTTTCCTCAAGTATCTTATTAGCTAGTGAAGTTGAAGTGAATGTAAATAGAATAAGATTGTCTTCAGTTAAGAGAACATCCACCAAACCTTTGTTCTTCCAATTCCGCAAACCCCATTGATTGATGATTGGAAATTGAGACCTTTGATCAAAGAAAGAACCAACAAGAGTACCTTCCCAATTTCTAGTTCCTTCTTATAAGATAGTTATTTCAGGGTAGACCATGAGCTTTCCTTATACCTATTTAGGAGGGGTAAAATATATGTTAGAGACATATTGCTCACCTAGGACTTGCTTCCAGCTTCTCTACTGGTTAGCGTTTGGATTTTCTAATGGATTGGAGAGGGAGGGGCCAAGCGGAGGGGCAGATGGTGAGGCAATGTTGGATGGCAAAGGTGGAAACTCACCTTTGTCATTTGCAGAGGAAACCATCATTGAAAGGGATAGTAGCTTGACAATAGCTCAAAGAGGAAGGTAGCAGGTTGGTTGGTGGGATGTTTGAAAAGTTGGTAATGAAAGAAGGGAAAAGTGGAGAGGTGCAAGTTGTAATGTAAGGAAAGAAATGCCAAGATTCCCATGGGAAAAACATAAGGTTGAGAGACTGAGGAAAACACGATGAGCAGAGAAAATTATGATGGTTGAAGGGGTTAGGATCAGAAGAAACAAAGATGAGTCAAAAGACGCTAAATTATACATACTCGAAGTGCATGGTTGTCTAAAAGCTGGGGAGAGATAAGAGCAGTGAAAAAGGGTTGGGAGGCCAAGAAAATATGATGAGTTTGAACTAAAATGATGGTTATAGGGAAGACAACTAGGCTATAGGTAGAAGAAAACCAACGAAGAACAAGCAATAAGGAAAAGGCGTTGATTCATGCAAACTCGAAGTGCTGCATGGAAGCTTCCACCTACTGTGGGGAGACTCTAATCTCTCTAGCGATGATTATTTTTCCCCCTATGAGTGATAATATTTTCAAACAACACAATCCATAAACCAAAAAAATTAAGTAATGTTCATACTTTATTAGTCAAAACTTAAAATAATGTTTGTGCTTTGAAATGAGTTCTTACAACGTTGATGTCTTCTTTAATATTTTACTTGTACTTCAGTTTCACAATCAAGGTCTTCATTGATGACTATAGTGCTAGAAACTAGTAGTGATCGAATCACGAGCACAACGAAAAAATAAAATTTTTAAGATTTCCAATTAGATCCCAATCATTGAATAACATGAATAATAAAAAATACGAATCATAAAATAAGATATCATATTTGATTTGTTTCCCCTGTTGAAATCCTTTGAAAACTTTTCAACATATCAACCACAAGTTGTTCATTTGTCCAACCTCTAACCGTATCCACAGAGCAGCTTCTCAACTCTTGAGAGGAATTAAGCAAGAATACTAGCTTCCTAATGCTTATTCCTATTTATAGAAAAAGCATTAGGGTTTTAAAATTTTATTAAAATTAAATTCCTGAATTATAATTAAATTTATACTCTAATTATAATTAATTTAATTTTAATAAAATCATATATCTCATATCTAATCCCTAAAGTTTCTTAAACTTTATAATTAAGTTCAACTTAATTAAAATTGATTTTTCCTTCATAAACTACTCTTTAATATGTGACCCATTAGGTTCCTAATAAATTGACAATAATTATAAATTATAATTCTAATTCATAATTAGAATCAGATAAATTAAAACTCCTTTTAATTTATTTTTAGTTTTCCAATTAAACAATTTCTAATCATAGATCAAAATTGATGTCTAGCAACATGTCATGAGTACTCAAATATCATAAATGTCAAAGTGGTTTGAATTTACCTAACCATGCATGGTTATTATATATAATTTAATCCTTTCGTCATCTAATGTTCTAATTTGACAGAGTATAGATATATTGTCTACTATTTTTACTCAATCATGTTCGTTCTTGTTATTTAGTAATTAATTTATAATTGACATTTGAAAAACGCCTTTTTCAAATATTAATTCACTTTGACTAGAAAATTCTATAAATAACTACTAATCAAGAACAGTATAACATTCTTTCTAATTACTTTAGGGTGATGAATCCTTTATTAACTTATTCAACAATCTCTACATGGTTCATTTTGCATCTAAGTATTACCAGCTGAATTATCCTAGGACAATTCATAAGTAGCATCAAACCACAATAATTCTTACATGAGATACCTAGGTAATCTCAAGTTTAAGGATCAATTATACAACTATCATTATGAGAAAATCCACAGACACAAAAGTAATATTCTATTCGAGATCTTCATAGTTGGGTCAGTTTAGTAACTTATTCTCTAATAAGTAACTTCACATTAGTTTAATTATATATACTTTAGTTTATGAGATCAATTACTTTCTTCATAAAAAAGAAACATAATATGTGTTAGTTTTACCGTTTCATTAACATCATGTCTTGAAACTACAACTAAGAATATCTAGGAATAATATATAAATGTTATTGAATCTTATAATTATGATGTCACCATAATTTCAATTACACAATACTGATTTCACAGATTTTATCTTCAGTATTAAAAAATCAAATGTAGTTAATATATAAAGATAAAGAATGTCTTTATTAATTATTTTGTCACTAAATTACAATCAATCGATTAATTATAAGGTATAAATTAACAATCTTTGATATCAGAGAATCTCTCTCACATAAGTAGATCTATCCCTATCAAACTAACTCCCTCTCAACCTGTAGCTCATGTGAAGCCATTTGAGTCACTCTTACCTAAATCCATTAGACTTCACCAACTTAACTCTGATACCAATAAAGGGCCTTTAGGAAGCCGGGGGAGAAATTGGACTGAATATAAATGACCACGTATACAACTAGAACATCATAACTCAACCCAAAATCTTAAAGCACTGGGTTATGAGCTTTATCTTATAATATAATTCAATTTATCCACATGTCTCTTTCCAATGTGGGATGACTCTACTTCAATCGCTAAATTCTATATAGCATTTATATGGACTTCTATGAAAATACTTTTGGATGTAAGTGAAAACAAAAGTATATTAATCTTACATTTTTGGCTTATGAATGAGGTAATCTTCAAGTACAGATACGTTTGACGAAGCAAATTCTGGTAGGACTACAACCTACTTTGTCTGAATGCTATCATAAAAAGATACATGCTTTTGCCGCTGTACTACTCTGTTGATGTATCTTTCTTTAGGAAAAATAAACTGGACTCTATAGCATCTTCAACTCCCAAAAATATCGATTCCTTTCCGAACTTGTCTACAAAATGTGACCTTGTCAATTTCTCCAAAACGTCAAGTCTTGGGTTTATGATTGCAATCTGAGAATGTCAAAATAGAATAGAGGTAATCGAAAACAAAAACGGTGACTAAAGCAGAGAAAAAAAAAAAGACCAAGAAATGGAAGTGAAAAGAAATTGAACCGAGGAGTAAAAGAAAATGTCATTTACCTTGATGCCTCTTGTGTCCAACATCCTGCGTACTTCAAGTAAGGTTTCGATTCCTGTGGTGTCAATGGCTGTAACTCCTACGTAATTAAGAACAGCAGAAATGGAAAGTGTTACAATGCATTTCTCTTAAATCTTGCAAGCGCAAAGTTAATTCATGTCGGAGCTCCTATATATATATATAATGCTTACCTGTTAAATCTAGTAAAACATGTTCGACTCGTCCGAAATCCGGAGCCCTCTCTTCATCTCTAATCCATCTCAGAATCCTACTCAGAATTTGGGGATAGCAATGTTGCAGCTTTGATTATTATCTGATTTCACCATATATATAATATAGACATTGTAGTGGGACAAACAATTGCCTACCTTTCCCTTATGTAGTTGCAATTTGCGAAATAAATAGGGGACCCAAGTTGTAGGACTAGTACTCCTGGAACCCTTTGAGAAGCGGGGTATTGTTGAATGTCGCGAAACAGAGTCGAGTCCGGTATTTTACCAAGTCTACAAGTGGCAGGCCTAGCCACATATAGAAGTGCTCTCAACAGTGCTAGCCCAACCTGTGTGAATGGAACACAATGTGGCTTTAAATAAGAACATGATTATGAGACTTCCAACTGCAACTATTACGATTGGAAGAGCAGTTCCTACCGACAATATGAGGCCGTAATCCATGCTAATAAAAGAAACACCAAGGAAAGCCGCCATGCAAATGAGGAAGTCGAACTTGTCAACCTTGAACAAGTGATAAGCCTCCTCATAATCCACCAGTCCAAACATGGCGGACATTATAATTGTAGAAAGTGCCACCAGAGGTGTATAGCTAAATAGAGGAGCCAACACAAGTAGCACCAACATCATACCAATGGCCATTACTACATTTGACATTGCTGTCCTACATCCCGCGTTAAAATTCACTGCTGTTTTTGAGAATGGGCCTGTGTATCAATGAAAGAAATACCACTCGGATTAATATATACTTATATCTCATATCAAAAATTGCATAAGCGTCTTCAAGTGTTACCTGTGGTTAAGTAGCAGGAGGTTAAAGATCCAGCAATATTCATGAAACCGAAAGCTATCATTTCCTTGTTCCCATCGATTTGTTCATTCTTCATTATAGCGAAGCTCCTTCCTATTGCTATCCCTTCCTACGTTGAGGATTCAATATTTAACCAGTTAATTATTTGGGAATGATTATACTTGAGAGTGGTTAGAGAAAAAAGATGCGTGTAATTTGCTAGTTTTCTTACAGCTAAAGCAATCAGACCAGTAACCAGTCCAGCCTTGATGGTTGCTGGCAAATACTTTGCATCAAAGTTTAATCTCTTAATGGAGAGAGGGTTTAATCCTCTGTGCAGGTGACCCACCTGAGGCAAACAGGAAACATAGAAGAAAACGAATTAGGCACGTACATTCGTGCATGCAACATTTCGAAGATGGTGAAATTTCTTAAAAGACATATTAGACATAACCCATTACTTACAATGGCGATCCCGTGCTTTTCACCATGAGCAAAATAGGCGAAAAGCCCGCCTACTAGCACGACCACCATTGGAGCCATAGCTGAGACCCAAAACAATTTTGGTTTTCTTTTCCTCTGAAAATCCATTTTCAACCAATTGCGTCAGTGAATATGTACCCATGTTACTGCAACAAATTTGATATAAAAGAAAGTTGAAAACGTGCAACAATAATGGCCTCAAGACTCAAGAAAGCACCAATACATATATATAGACTTATATATATACGTACGCCTTAGGGTTGAAAGGAGCAAATGTAACTTGAACTCTTATTTCAACATACTCCATGGTCGATGATGAATTAATTCGTGTAACTTTTATAATCATTTTTCAACTAGCTTAAGATTATATAGACTAGATTCAGATAATTTCAGACAAGTTATAAATTTAGAAACAAGTTTAAGTTTGGATTCAAAGTCAACTTAAATAGTTTAAGAAATTATTTTTCACTCAATTTTTTAAAGGAGTCTAAATCAAACTTTCTACTAAATTTTTATACTTGATTTTTAATATAAATTCAAGTTTGAGCTCAACATTTTCAGCATAAATATTATTTTTAACTTAAGAAAATAATTATTCAAAATTAAAGTAATAAAAAATATATCTTCTTGTTATAAAATATCAAATAAAATAAGTATTTATATATCACTTCTTTAAATTTGAAATGATAAGTATATTAATTAAATAGCATCTCAATTTGTATAAATTAAATGCATCAAATTAAATATTTCCAACAAGTTAATAATACGCATTAGATTGTTAAATAATTTTCAGGTTTTAGATGATTTAAAGTAATGAGCATTTACGCTAAAATTTCAATTAAATTGTAGTTAAAGTTGCGCTCTCTATGGACCTATTTGTTAGGTGTGGTCTTGGTCTTCAGTCGACAGCAGACGCTGTGGCCAACACCAATACGGTTTTACGTTGGTCTTTTGTCGTGTTGAGTTGAGTTAGGTCAGTGGTGATGGGATGAATGACTCCCCTCAAATCCCCTGTGCATTTTCCCCTGTCCTATCCTGTGCATCTGATAGGACAGGGGAAAATGGACAGGGATCAGCCCTCTGAATGACTTGCCGCTTAGGTCTCTGTTGTTGTCTCTCATCACACGTCACATGTCAAGAGCATTATGGTTTATGGTTACAGTAATTCTAGGGTTTGCATTTTCCTCACCGATTTAAACGTAACAAATAAAATTAAATTTGATTTAATAAAATAGTTTTATTTTATTTAGTAATTAAATAAAGATGGATTTTAGTTACAAATTCCTCTTAAAAAGAGAAATACTGCAAAAACAAGATGATAAAAAAGATCTTACCAGGTAACGAGTGAACTGTAGGAACATAAGAAAGATAAAGCCAAGCAATGCGCTTTCCCATCTCCACTGCATATATAGGAAGAAAACAACTTTATTTTGTGTATCAATAATTAAGACTGCATAGTCATAATTAGCCAACCGAGCTTCCCATTCCTCTTTGAAATAAATAGTTGAACTAGCTAGAGAGATGCATGTGCAAATTTTAGTAAAAAAAGGAAGGCACAAAGAGATGGAGAATAAGTAAACAGAAGTGGCTTTGTGAAACAAATGTCGTTTACGAAAAGTTGATGTTTAAGAGGAAACATGACGGTGGATATATGTAGTATATATGTCTGAATCGAGTAAAAAAAGTCGAGAGTGAAACCTCATGTCGTTGTTTAAAAACAGCGTGAAGAACATGAACAACATCAGTTTTGTGAGTGAAATGGGTTATTCCGAGGAAACCCTTTAACTGTTGCAGGCAAATAATGATAGCAGTCCCTCCCATGAAGCCAGTAATCGTAGAATGCGATAAGAAATCCACCAGAATCCCCAGTCTGTGCAGCGCACATCAAAATATATCTTTTATTAAGAATATCATACAAAAATGAATCTAAAATTTAATCCCAGAATTCATTAAAAGAGAATCAGAAGTCTCTGTCACCTTAAAATGCCTAGAGCAGTCTGGAATATTCCGGTGATGAAAGCAGCCGTGAAAACCAAATCAAGATACAATTTGGGATCATCATTGGCAGACACTTTGTCGCCAATTGATTCAGCTATGAGCAAAGAGCACGCAGCCACCGTACCCACGGCCAAGTGCTTTGAACTCCCGAAAACAGCGTAGATGAGAGGAGGAACAAAGCTTGAGTCTGCAGTTAATCAGTATAATATGGTAGCAGATGAATGATCTGTTGGAAGTTAAACTTGATTCATGACTGGTTCGTGGAGTTACGGAAATAAAGAGTTCATGGAAGTTGAAGATGAAAGGTTGTGCAAGGAGTTACGGAAATGAAGAGTTTCTGGAATTTGAAGATGAAAGGTTGTGTAATTTATGAGTAGTTTAATTATATACTTGTAACAGCTTTATTGCTTTGATG
>JANZXV010000008.1:27618664-27643802 GCA_027576455.1 Erythroxylum roigii
GTAGTTTAATTATATACTTGTAACAGCTTTATTGCTTTGATGTGAGATGTGTCTATAAAAGAGATGTAGTGATGAGTATGTAAGTAGAATAGAGTGAGTTCACGAAACAGAGAAGAAAAAGCTAGAGTGTTGCGAGAGAGTTTGCTGTACTGTTTTTCCAGCAAATAAAAGTTATTTTCTCCTCCATATATATATCTTTGTTTGCGTCAGATTTGTGTGTCTATAAACAAGAATATTCAACATGATCATCCTTATTTAGAACCATATAATTAGGTCGGTGATAGGAAAAGGATTAATATATATAAACAGGTAAACAAGACAAAAAGTACTTACAGAGACCAATGATGGGGGGGATATTGGCAAGTTTTGCATAGCTGATTCCTTGAGGAATAGCGAGACTTGTTATAGTGATACCGGCAAGAAGATCGAATCGAAAGAGCTTGATATTGTATCTAGGTAACCATTCAAATATGGGAACAAAGTACTGGAGGGCAGTTTTGAGTCGACCCCAACCCTTTTCGTTCCTGAATTGCCGGAAAGGATCGTCAGGGAACAAAGTTTCCCGGCAATGGGATCCAAATGTTGCCGCAAAACTCCTTTGAGTGTCGAAGTTGAGCTTATGGTTGGGATTTATTATATTGGAATCCATAATTGCGTGTGTGTTGCATGCAAGTGTGTACAGGAGTGGGCGAGAGAGAGAAAGAAGGAAATGGTTTTGGTTGTGGATGAGGAAGAGAACAATTTTTGGGCGTTCGGTTGTAGCGGTAAGCAGATGGTCTGCTTGCTATATTTATAGAAGCCAAGTGAGTGGGGAGTGCAACACGTATGACAAAGATTGGATAAGAGTTGGAAATTGACCCCTAAATTTAAGTTCTCTCTCTTTTTTTTTTTTTTTCCTCAATTAATCAAATCCCATTTGTGGTAAATGGAATTACAGAAATTAAACAGAAATCATCTCATCTCTTTTTTAGCTATTTATTTAATTTCTTAGTGAGTCCTTTAATTCCTTAAAAATCAGTTTCTTTTCAATCAATTAAGATGCTTGTAAGTAGGAAATGAGATAATAAAATATTTAGGCTCTAACAATAATATTTCTGTTGCAACTGTTCCATGAATATGCAACCATTTTGCCAAGATTACGTTGACAAATTAAGAATGAGCTTAAGTGTTTGATAAACTTTCATTCTGTTTGCGTTCAAGACAAGAGTTCTTTTTTACATGGAATTGCATTTCCCTGTCAGAGTGACCATAAATGGGACGAGAAAACAAACTAGGTCTTGAATACATAAGCATATATAGTCAAGACGATACTGCCAATTCATATTAGCATGTGCAGTTACTGAGTAGTAGAGCCAATGTTGAATTTTACACATCATGGAAAGTCGACTACGTAATTGTAATTTTCCTGCTATCAAACATAATCTAATGCATTTTAACGTCATTCTTAACATTTGCAGTTCTGTCGGAATCGGATGTGTGCTATATATATATACACTGCGGTTCAATTTTTCACAATAGTGTAGAAGGGTCAATGTAGCCTCATAGTGTAGATAATTTGATGTCTTTTAAATGTTGAGTTTAATTATTTATAATGAATTAATCGATCTTTTAAAAACTACAGTACGAGTTAAGCTCAAATTAGTTTACGTATGTATATGAGGTTTAAGATTTTCTTTTACAGCCATTTCCGTTCTAATGGTAAAAATTATTAGAAATGGTTGTGAGTAAGGTGGAAAGTTCCAATCGAGACGTGCACTTTAAGAATTTAAGGTGAAAATTGAAATGAAAGAGATGAGCCGTAATGTCGATGTCAATTATACATGGATGGTGTAAACTCAATGAGGTCGGGTGAAAATTACAGGAAAAAAGATAAATCAACCATACACAAAATAATAGTTGTCTCAGTTTAGGAAATTTTATGAATTTACTAAAATTCTTTTGTAATTTAAGAAGTTTATAAAAAATTCTTATATTTTATAAAATATTTAAAGTGAGTTATTATGTTAGTTTTCTTCGTCAACTTTTCTCAGCCGATATTTTTAAAAGCCATATTACAAAGAGGTCCAATGAATTTAACCTTAATTAAAATTAAAAATAGATTATATATGTTAAAATTTAATAAAATGAATAAATCACTCTTTTGTTAACATGATTAATAATTCAATAAATCAATCTATTTGAAATATACCTTTTGTAGTTTACTATTTAATTACCTCTTTATAATGTAGCTACTTATATAATATATAACATGCCTAAAAAATGTTAAATTTACGACAATATATTTCAAAATTGATTTTTATCATAAAAAATTGGGAGAATAAAAAAATTTTAAAAAAATTTTATTATAGGACAAAGAATTTGAAAACTCCTATGTTAGATTATCAATGTCTTATGTAATAAATGTTTATAACGCTTAATACCAACACGATGGGTGTGGTAGTTAAAAGATGGCTTTGTTTTTTGATAAATCAATAAGACTTTTATACAAATAATAGAAGGTATGTACAAACTAGAGATTCCAAGCCCGAAATTTCTTAACTACCAAAGGAGTTCAAAAGAATTTACAACACTTCCTTCCATCCTAAAACCATACAACAAGACTCAACCATCCTTCACTATATTTTCCACCCAAATGTACTTAAATCTAACATATATAACAAATAACACAAGATACTCATCCTAATTCTAGCAGCACCCTCAAGCAACTATAAAACAATCTAAAACGAAATAGATAACACAACAAGAAAATAAAGACCATTTTTCGTTTTTTTTCGCCAAATGTGCCCATTTCTTTTAACCTTCATTGATATGCTCATAGTTGGATCTTCTGTCCACCATTTTTTGAATTTATGCACTTGGTATTCACTGGTCTGCTACATTATGGTGCGAGTGAGTGTTCACTCCACTTCACTTTTGCATGATATCGAGGAGGAAGAAGAACTTCACTCTGTCCAAACCTAAAAGAGACCTGCAAAAAAATGGCAGGCAATAAACTCTCGCTCTCTTACCTCCTCTCAGTGTTTGAGCTAAGTTATTCCATAATTTGGAAGATCACTTTGGTGTTGAAGCTCCCCCTATCCAAAGCTTCATCTTTGAATGTTCTAGCATTTCTTTTACATTATAGATATATACGGTAACCGAAAGTAGAATGGGGAGGTCGCTATTTCAGTAATGGGAGGATTGGTTGAACCAAGTGGTAATGGAGTGGAGGTTTGACAAATAGGGGATATTTATGTGGAAGTGATTAAGGCAATTTTCCTATGCTGATTTATAAAAGATGGTTTTCTCAAAAACCACTTATAAATGTCGCCTCTTTTGGTCCTATTCTTGACTATTAAGTTGCTTTTGCCGATAACCATCAAATAACGAGAAAATACAGAAGTGAAAGAAAGGTAAAAGAATAGAAACACGAAGAGAATCAACATCAACCGATTTTCTAGATCAAGGTATGACTACTTTATATATGAGAATTATATATGTTTAAGATCTCGCATAATCGTATAATGAAGTGAAATTTTACAAGTAGTATCAGAGCCATCTGGTTGTGAATTGTATGATTCTCCATTACGTTTCCGGTTTCTGAAAAATCTTCATGCTTTTCTGTTGGGAAAAAACCGGTGATTGTGTGTGTTTGTGTGTGTGTGTGTGTGTGTGTTTATATATATAAACCTTCATGCTTTTCTATTAGGACAAAACCAATGATTGTGTGTGTGTATATATATATATATATTGGGCAATTTTATTTTTCAAGTATGTGAGAATTATTTGTATTTTCTCGGTGGTGTCACACCATCGAGGATGACGGTGAATTCACTGGGTCTGTGACATCATGCCTCGGTGATGATCTAGACGCTACCAGTGATAGTGGCATGTGTCATATGTTTAGTGTCTGCTTCCCTCCTCGTTGTCGATGGTGATGATGTTTCCTTTGGTGACGTAAGACGACAGTGCATCATCACTGTTATATCACTGGTTGTTTTGGATAATGATGAACAATTTGTGAACAGTGTTAATAGTAGTAAACAATGCATCATCATTGTTATATCACTGGTTGTTTTGGATAATGATGAACAATTTATGAACAATGTTAATAGCAGTAAACAATGAAAGATGAATGAACATAAACAGTAATAATAATAAATTATGCATGCATGAGTGAACATGAATAGTAATAATAATTAAAAAATTATGCATAGATGAATGAACGTTAACAGTAATAATAATAAATTATGCATGCACAAATGAATGTGAAATAATAATAATAAATTATGCATGCACGAATGAATGTGAACAATAATAATAATAATAAGAAATTATACATGCAAGAACAGTCATATTAGTGTACGTATAGAATAAATTATAATTATCAATAGTACAATATATATGCATGTTAACGTGAATAATATATAAAAAAATTGAGGATGATGAATATGCATGTTAACTTGTTTATCGATTTTGACAGATCACTGTTATCAAGATTAATAATAATTACATACAATGTTTTGTATGACTGTACGTTAATAATAATGATTGGCAGTATGTTTATGAAATGATAATTGAATATTTAATATTTTACGCATTTATCAAATTTGGAACAATATTATTTTAGATTTGTGAATCACCAAAGTGAATAAAATCTTTAGGATAATTAGTTCTAAATTGATTAGAATTTTTCAATCACTCACTCATAAAATTGATGCTATAAATGATGTTTACCTATGAGAAGATTGAAATTCATTATTATAAGAAATTTATGAATTACCCAAAGGTTAATTGGTTGTTCTTATAATTAATGAATATGATTGTTTGGTAATGTAAATGCACTATTAGTTTTAATTATTTATCCAAAGATAATAAATATTTCTAAGTAGTGTATGCATCATTACCTAGTAATGTTAAATATTATCGGCCTCATAATGATTATTTTGTGCATTGATGTATCACCCAAAGGAGAACATTAATGTGCATTAATTGTTAACATAATTTTTTATCTATTTCTATACAATATGTTAGTTTATGACTCAAAGCATTAATGTTAGGCGTGTATTTATTACAATTTTTGTCCCTATGTCTTTGCATTCACAAGCTTAGTCTGTACCAATATTTAATGGGCTAAATTTTTCTAACTAGAGTGAACAAGTCCAATTTTACCTTGGTGTATTGAATCTTGATTTGGCACTTCAAGTTGAGAAGCTTGTTGCTATTACTGATTCTAACAGTAATGAAGAAAAGGATCATTATAAAGCTTGGGAAAAATCAATTTGACTGAGCTTCATGTTTATGCGAATGAGCATAGTAAATAACATCAAGTCAGCTCTTCCCAAAACTGAAAGTGCTAAAGAATTTATGAGTTTGTGGAAGAGTGCTCCCAAACAACTGATAAGTCTCTTTTGGGACATTAATGGGTACTTTGACCACCATGAAATTTTATGGTTCTCATACTATGCATGAACACGTCATTGAAATGACAAATATTGTAGCAAGACTTAAGTCTCTGGAACTGGAGGTGGATGAAAATTTCCTTGTACAGTTCATTTTGAACTCTTTACTGTCTAAGTATGGTCCATTCCAAATGAGCTATAATACTATGAAAGACAAATGGAATGTGCATAAATTGTACAGTATGTTGGCTCAGGTGGAAACAAGACTTAAGAATCAAGGAAATCATTCCATCCTTTTTGTGAAATATCATGGAGCTAGAAAGGACCACTGAAGACCAATGAGTCCTCCGTTAAGATCCAGAAGAAGGTAAACAATAACATATGTCATTTCTGTGGAAAACTTGGACACTTCCAGAAGGATTGTCAACAACGCAAGGCTTGGTTCGAAAAGAAAGGTAAGCTTAAGGCTTATGTATGTTTTGAATCAAATTTAACTGAAGTTCCATATAATATTTGGTGGATTGATTCTGGATGTACAACTCATGTTTCTAATAATACTATGTAAGGATTCCTTACAATCCAAACCACAAACCCAAATTAGAAGTTTATCTTTATGGGGAATTGAGTAAAGGTTCTAGTGGAAGCTGTCAAGGCTTACTGTTTAATCCTAAATACTTGACATCATTTAGATTTATTTGAAACTCTTTATATACCTAGTTTTTCTATGAATTTGATTTCTTTATCTAAACTTGATGTTACTGGATACTCTTTTAAGTTTGGTAATGGACGTTTCAGTTTGTTTAAGCATACTTGTATGATTGGATCTGGTATACTTTGTGATGGTTTATATAAATTGAATCTCGATAATTTAATTGCTAAAACTCTTACGAACTTGCATCATAAAGTTGGAATTAAACATAGTTTAGTGAATGACTATTCTGCTTACTTGTGGCATAAGCGTTTGGGTTATATTTCTAAGGAAAGAATGGAAAGATTAGTAAAGAATGGAATTCTTCCAAATTTGGATTTACTGATCTCAATATTTGTGTGGATTGTATTAAGGGAAAGCAAACAAAACACACAAAGAAAGGTGCCATGAGAAGCACTCAACTTCTTGAAATTTTACACACCGATATATGTGGACCTTTTGATGTTAATTCTTTCATAAAAGAAAAATACTTTATCACCTTTATTGATGATTATTCACGTTACAGATATGTCTATTTATTGCATGAGAAATCTCAAGTAGTGAATGTCTTAGAAATTTATATAACTAAAGTTGAAAGGCAACTAGACAGAAAGGTGGAAATCATTAGGTCTGATAGAGGTGGTGAGTATTATAGAAGATATGATGAAACTGGACAACACCCTAGTCCATTTGCTAAATTCCGAGAAAAGCATGGAATATGTGCTTAATAAACAATGTCGGATACACCATAATAAAATGGTGTATCAAAAAGGTGTAATTGAACCTTAATGGACATGGTTAGAAGTATGTTAAGTAATGCATCTTTACCGTTATCATTACGGATGTATGCCTTAAAAACTGCCATGTATTTATTAAATAGGATACCTAATAAAGCAGTTCCAAAGACACCTTTTGACTGTAGACTGGTAGGAAATCTAGTTTAAAGCACCTGCATGTCTAGGGTTGCCAGGAAAAAATAAGGATTTATAATCCAAAAGAAAAGAAACTGAATGCAAGAACAATTAGTGGATATTTCATTGTTTATCTAGAAAAATCTAAAGGGTATAGATTTCATTATCCTAACCATAGTACAAGAATTGTTGAAACTGGAAATGCTAGGTTTCTTGAGAATGGTGAAATTAGTGAGAGTGACGTTTCACAAAATATGGAAATTAAAGAAGTTGGAATACAAGTCCCTTTGACTTATGTTCCCACTACTTAAATTGTTGTTCCTTAAATTGTTGCACCATATAACAATCATGAAGAGCAACAAATACATGCTCCTAACATTTAACATGAACCTGCAATAGAAGAACCACAGGAAATATCATTAAGAAGATCCCAAAGAGAAAGGAGATCTGTTATTTCGAATGATTATGTGGTCTATCTACAAGAGTTGGAAGATGACTTTGGAATTAATGACAATCCAGTACCATTTTCATAAGCCATTAATAGTGCTAATGCTAACAAATGGTTAGATGCAATGAAAGATGAGCTTAAATCTATGGAATATAATGGTGTTTGGGACCTTGTAAATTGCCTGAAGGGTGCAAGAGAGTTAGCTGTAAATGGGTTTTTAAGACGAAGTGTGACTCTCATGGCAACCTTGAATGTTACAAAGCGACAATTGTTGCTAAAGGTTTTACTAAAAAAGATGACATTGACTATAAGGAAACATTCTCACCAGTTTCCAAGAAAGATTATCTGAAAATTATCACGGCACTAATGGCTCATTATGATTTAGGGTTACATCAAATGGATATAAAAATTGCCTTTCTAAATGGGAATTTAGAGGAAAATGTAATACATGGATCAACCAATGGGTTTTTCAGTTGAAGGGAAAGAACACATGGTGTGTAAACTGAAAAAGTCAATATATGGACTCAAGCAAGCTTCCCGCCAATGGTATCTTAAGTTTAATGATACTATTGTTTCCTTTGGTTTTAAAAAAAACATTGCTGATCGGTGTATATATATGATGGATAGTGGGAGTAAGTTTATCATTTTGATTCTGTATGTTGATGACATCTTGCTTGCAACTAATAATCTTGGTCTATTAAGTGAGACGAAGAAGTTTCTCTCTAACAACATTGAAATGAAAGATATAGGAGAGGCAAACTGTGTGATCAGAATAAAAATATTTTAGAATAGATCACAAGGACTATTAGGTTTATCTCAGAAAGCATATATTAATAAAGTTTTAGAAAGATTTAGAATGAATAAATGTTCAGCATCTCTAGTTCCAATTTAGAAAGTAGACAAATTTAGTCTCATGCAATGTCCAAAGAATGCTATGGAACGGAACAAATGAAAGGAATTCCTTATGCATTTGATGTTGGGAGTTTGATGTTTGCTCAAACATGTACAAGGCCGAAAATTAGCTTTGTAGTTGGTATGCTTCTTAGATACCAAAGTACCCCAAGATTGGATCATTAGAAAGTTGCAAAGAAAGTCTTAAGATATTTGCAAGGGACAAATGATTACATGCTCACTTATAGAAGGTCCAATCATCTTGAAGTAATTGGATATTCATATTCACGTTTTGCTAGTTGTGTGGATACTACAAAATCTACTTTTAGCTATGAATATCTTTTAGCTGGAGGAGAAATATCATGGAAGAGTGTGAAGCACTTAGTAATTGCTGCATCCACCATGGAAGCTGAATTTATGGCGTACTTTAAGGCCATGGTTTAGGCTAAGTGGTTTGGAAACTTTATTTCAAGACTTAGAATAGTCGACAGTATTACTAGGCTGCTGAAAATTTATTGTGATAATTCCGTAGTAGTTTTCTTTTCTAAAAACGACAAGTATTCCAAAGGTGCTAAACATATGGAATTGAAATACTTTGCTGTTAAAGAAAAGATTAAGAAACATAGAGTGTCAATTGAGCACATTAGCACTAATCTTATGATTGCTGACCCTTTGACTAAGGGATTACTGCCCAAAATATTTATGGGGCAAATTGACAGTATGGGCATTATTATTGAGTAAGCATTAATGCATATTATGATGACATTTATGTTTTAAGGTAACTGACATTTTATGTTTTAAGCTCTAATTTGTTTATGATTTAACTATTTTTCCAAATGTGTATCTTGAATTAAATGGAATGATGATAATGGTTTTGTCTTAAATAGACATTTTTTTTGATCAATTATGTGTTTCCAATTTATTGATCATTTCATAGAGAAGACTAACTTTGTAGTACATGGAACGGACAATGTTGTTTAAATCACATGTTCTTAAACGTTACTGAGGGCTAGAGTCTTATATTATTGAGGCATATAAGATATATCGTTATGAGGTGCATTCCATTTGCATGCATAGTGTGAGATCCCACATCGGTTGGAGAGGGGAACGAAATACGCCTTATAAGGGTACGGATACCTCTACCTTATAGACGCGTTTTCCATGGCCTAATGGACCAGATCCCATCGGAACTCTGAGGTAAATGTGCTTGGGTGAGACTAGTTCTAGGATAGGTGACCTCCTGGAAAGGCCTCGGGAAAAGCAAAATCGTGGGGGCTTGGCTAGGATAAGGCCCAAAGTGGACAATATCTATAAGCGGGTGATCTGGGATATTACAGGTGGTATCAGAGCCGGTACCCGAACCGTTGTGCTAGCTAGGCTGGACCCCAAAGAGGGCTGGGCCCTAAGGGGGTGGAGAGTGTGAGATCCCACATCAGTTGGAGAGGGAAATGAAGTATGCCTTATAAGGGTACGGATACCTCTCCCTTACAGACGCGTTTTTCATGGCCTAATGGACCAGATCCCATCAGAACTCCGAGGTTAAATGTGCTTGGGTGATAGTAGTTATAGGATGGGTGACTTCCTAGGAAGGCCTCGGGAAAAGCAAAACTGTTGGGCTAAGGCCCAAAGCGGACAATATCTGTAAGCAGGTGATCTGACATATTACAGGGAAGTTAATGTGCTTGGGTGAGAGTAGTTCTAGGATGGGTGACCTCTTGAGAAGTCCTCGAGAAAAGCAAAACCGTGAGAGCTTGGCTGGGCCAAGGCTCAAAGTGGACAATATCTATAAGCTGGTGATCTGAGATGTTACAAGTGGTATCAGAGTCAGTACCCAAACCGTTGTGCCAGTTAGGTTGGACCCCAAAGAGCGCTGGGCCCTAAGAGGGTGGAAAGTGTGAGATCCCACATCGGTTGGAGAGGGGAACGTAATATGCCTTATAAGGGTACAGATACCTTTCCTTTACAAACACGTTTTTCATGGACTAATAGACCAGATCCCATCGAAATTCTGAGGTTAAATTGGTAGTTCTAGGATGGGTGAGCTCCTGGAAAGGCGTCGGGAAAAGCAAAACTATGAGAGCTTGGCTGGGCCAAGGCCCAAAGCGGACAAATCTGTAAGCGGGTGATCTGAAATGTTACAAGTGGTATCAGAGCTGGTAACCGAATCGTTGTGCCAGCTAGGCTGGACCTCAAAGAGGGCTGGGCCGTAAAGTGGGGTGGAGAGTATGAGATCCCACATCAGTTGGAGAAGAGAACGAAGTATGCTTTATAAAGGTACGGATACCTCTCCCTTATAGACGCGTTTTCCATGGCCTAATGCACTAGATCCCAGTGGAACTCCGAGGTTAAATGTGCTTGAATAAGAGTAGTTCTGGGATGGGTGACCTCCTGAGAAGGCCTCGAGAAAAGCAAAACCGTGAGGGCTTGGCTGGGCTAAGGCCCAAAACGGACAATATTTGTAAGTGGGTGATCTGGAATGTTACAAGTGGTATCAGAGCCGGTACCCGAACCGTTGTGCCAGCTAGGCTGGACCCTAAGGGGGTGGAGAGTGTGAGATCCCATATCGGTTAGAGAGGGGAAAGAAGTACGCCTTATAAGGGTACAGATACCTTTCCTTTACAGACGCGTTTTCCATGGCCTAATGGACCTGATCCTATCGAAACTCAGAGGTTAAATGTGCTTAGGTAAGAGTAGTTCTAGGATGGGTGACCTCTTGGGAAGGCCTTGGGAAAAGCAAAACCGTGAGGGCTTGGCTGGGCTAAGACTCAAAGCGGACAATATCTGTAAGCGGGTGATTTGGGATATTACACATAGTATTTACGTACATACACGAATTATGATTTGGAAACATTGCAAGGATAGTATATGCACTCAATTGACATATTCCGGGGTATGAAAGATTTTAGAATATGCACTCAATTGACATATTCCGGGGTATGAAAGATTTTAAATGATTAAAATGTAATTGTGTATTGAATATGTCTCAAATTGTGGTTTGATGGACTATAATGATTAATTTGGGATTTATTGTTACAATTCGGTGATTAATGAAGTGATATATGCATCTAGTCTAGGAAAAATGTTAAATGGCAAGACAAATTGACACATGAAAATTTAGGTTGGTTAGGCCTATGGAATGGTGACACGTGGCATTAGAAATGAGTTACAAATGCCTAACTAATTAGGTGATAAATGGATAGAACAAATGAGAGACAAATATTGGTGTAGTTGAGTGACAAATGCACCAAATATTAAGTGACAATTGGTAGTTGAAGGATGAAACATATGGCTTAGATCTTAGCATGACAAGTGTCATGCCAAGTGTCCATATTCTCACCATGCACCTACACCAACGATTTTTCCCACACTTGAAAGATTAATTTGCTTTTGTTCTTATTACATTTACCCCCTTTATCTTCCTCACCAGCGACTCACACACATAACATTTACACTTTGAGTTTTGCCCAAAATCCTACACCTTACCACTCCAAAATCCAGCCATCTTCACCTTGTTATCGAAGCCCCTTTGTGTTTTCATCTTGTTCTTGGAAATATGCTTTATGTTTGCAAGCTTGGATGGTTAGGTTAGCTTAGTAATTGAGGAAGCTTTGTGCTAAATAAGTAAGTGATTTTTTGCCCTTTTGTGATTTATGTTAGCATAATATTCATGATGATTGAATTGGGATGTATTGATGATGAAGTTATGCTAGAATTTGATGGATGATTGTTCTGTTTTGCTTTTGATACTAGAAAATAATGGATTGCATGGGTGGTTTTTGTAGAGATTTGAAGAATAAATGATGGTAAGGTTATATTAAAGAGGGATGTTATTGAAGTGTTCTTGAATTTGACAAAGTTAAGGTTACATGTGTAATGATATGTGGTGAATCACTAAATAAATAGGGTTTTGAGGAGATTTAATTAGCTAATATGGTAGTTGAAATTGCATGAATTGAACCTGCATATAAAGGTATGAATTGTGGAAATTAAGAAGTGTTTGATATGTTGCCTCAAGTGCATGATCGTGTCCTAGTCATTTTAGGTTCTGTCGCGATCGTGGCACTCAGTGCGTGATCGTGGCCTGGATTTTTAGCTTTTTGTCACGAATGTAGGAAGGCCCCCCATGACCATAGGCAGTGCCTTGGAATGATGAGCTTAGCTTTATGCAATTATTGAAACAAATGATGATAAGTCACTCTAATTTTGTGTCTTTGGAGTTGATTAGGGCCAATATAAACCTATATGGTAAATGAATATTGAAGAATATGAAGGCAGTATGAATGGGAATTTAAATAAATGTATGATGGATGGATTAGGAATGGATTAAGATTTTTGCATAAAGTTGCATACGCAGAATGTCAATTGATCATGCATGGAACATGAAACATATACATGTGCATGACTATATATTCATTTGATTGAACAACTTAATGATGTGTGAACTATATATGTTTTGCAAGACTATAGACACTTAAGTCAATCGTTAGCACCTAAACATTGCTGGATCGTCAAGGCAATAGTTTATTAGAGCATACTTCTGTTTGAATTATATGTGTAGTGAGTCAACCTAGATGTTTCTCACTTTGAATGAATTGATTTGATTAACTTTTAATTATCGAATTGTTATTTATATGAATGTGATGATTCCGAACATTGATAGTTTGAGGAGCTTGATATTCGGGAATGTATTGGAAATGCTTTCCAATTGTATACGAAATGTGGAATTTGCGAATAACTAGAATACAAATACCAGACTTAGATCCGAAGGAAGCGATATATAACTTGTGTGCATCGAAAGAGGAATATTGAATGAAAAATTTGTAAACTATCTCATCTTATTACATTGAAATGTATGAATAGATGAAGGAGTTATGATCGGAGTAACCAATGTATGAAAAAGAGCTTTAAGCTTAGAAATGTAATAACGAGCCTCGAGCTCAGATGCATTGAGCCCGGTATTCGCAATGGATACGGGACAAAAATGAGCTCGAGATCTACGACGGGTACGAGACAATATAAGCGATCGGTCATAACAAAGTGAAAATGAAGTGTGTCACATGTACATCTGCATATATATTCATGTGTATATTAAATGATCGATTTGTATGGCCTATTGAATGATTGAATTGATGTGCCTTATTGAACTAAGTTGAAATATTGAATTACCTAAGTCTGAAGAATGTGATGTGGTATGAATTACTATATTATATGTTATGATTGATGAATTGGACTTTATAATTGTTATTATATTATGACATGAGTGAGCACATCGATGATGGTTCACTTACTGAGTTCGCAAACTCATCAAATTTGCAACATTGTTTTTCAGGTCTAAAGGAGTGCTAGCTCCTAAATTGATAAGGTAGAGATAAAGTACCTGCGTTTTGGGGACAAAATTGCTCAAAGGTTTGGTCAGCTGGCACTGATGAGTCCAGTTAGGATATTTTGGTTTAGCATCCCATTTCATGTAGCACACTTTGTATGGAGTTGTAGACTCTCATATGTTATAAATTGTAATGACAATGTATGTTTATGTTTGTTAATGGAATGGGAAAGTTTGATCTTTGAGAATCTTGTGATATATATGATGCCATAATTAAGATAATGTTATACGCTCAAATATGCCATTCCTGTAGGGTATGCGCTCGGATATACTCTAGTATGTTGGGTAAATGCTCTGTGAGAGTGGTATGTTACAATTTTGGCATCAGAGCATGGTTTGGCATCCTTGAGGACATATAGGAGCAGTTTGACATGACATTTAGCCAAATATTCGTATGGTGATCACAATTGTTGCTTGTTTTAGGTCATCCTCCATAGGAGACCGAGTCGTCGAATTAGCTGACCTTGAGTTAATAGGAGCCAATATAGAGTCTCCTATGCCCCAGTTTGAAAAAATGCCTTAGAGAGTTCTTGATAGGAGACAAAGGAAGTATGACAAACTCAGGAAGCAGGGGGCTGTAGACTTCTACGGAAGTACAGACCTTGCTAAGGCAAAAAATTGCTTAGAGAGTACAGAAAGGATGTTAGACTAGATGGATTGCGAATCCGATGAGAGGTTTGATTATACTGTCTCGTTACTGCAAGGCTTGACTTACCAGTGGTGGAAGACTATTCCTGGTAGCTCGGTCCGACCTTGCAGAATGACGTGGTAAGACCTTTTGAGGGTCTTCAAGGAGAACTTCATGCCAAAGATCTTCCTGGATAGAAAGATGAAGGAGTTCCTCGACTTGAAATAGGGGAACCTCTCTATAGCTGAGTAAGAAGTGCAGTTTAATGAGTTGTTGGGTTTTGCTACGGCTCTGGTCCCAACTAAGGAAGAAAAATGTAGGTAGTTTGAAGATGGGTTGAATATGGAGATCAAAAAGAGGTTTGCCGTTACTAATTTGAGTAGATTTACTGAGTTGAGAGTTCCCTCAATCCGAATTGAGAAGTTACTAAAAGATGAACGAGGAGAGTACAAGTAGTAGTTTAGACTGAGGAGACAGGGTGAGTTCTACGCTAATTATGGCAGAAGATTCAATAAACGCCATAATAGGCCATCACGATCACAACTGAGATCGAGATAGTCAGGGGTTAGGCTGAGAGGTGGTTTTGTCTATTTTGGTAGAGGTCAGGCATCTGGAGGATAGACCTATAGTGGGCAGACACAACAGATGCCCAGCTATGAACATTATGGGAGCCTACCTGTAATGTGGCTCTTTCAAGCATCATATCAGAGATTGTTCCGCCATTGCTGGAGCACAGTTTAGAATGAGAGGAGGATTAGTAACTGAAATGATTGTTCAGCAAAGTAAAGTCAATGGAGCGGGACAAAGAGGTAGCGGTTGAGGTAAAGCCAGTTCAACGGGTCTTAGGGTATGCGCTTGGATATACTCTGGTATGCTGGGCAAGTGCTCTATAAGAGTGGTATGTTACAGAAGGTGTCTCTTTCAACTGAAATCTAGATCTACCTCCGGCGACCTAAAGCAACAGAGACCCAACTTTAGAGATAGAAGCAAGCGGGACTATGACCCATAGGAGCTCTATAGCAGTGTCCATGGTTTTTATTAATGATGGTAGGCCGCCTCCCCAAGCGTTGGAGGAGTTTGACATTGACGTCTCTGCTGGTGTTGATGTTCCTGGGTTTACTCCTTCCGCAGGCTAGACCTTGATAGGGCTGATGGGCGTTAGGATGGAAGTCGGAGCGCCTTTAGGCCTAAAGGAAGCCTTTCTAATGCTATCTTCAATCTAAAATTCACGCAAGCGAACAAACTCTCCAATGCAGACACCCAATAGCCCAAGGTGGTGACAACAAATGCGAAACATATGGAGCCTGGAAGTGAAAACTGATACCCCAGTTACCCAAAGTTGCTCTGACACATTTCCAACACGTATTAAAGGATGACGTATTATGACCCTAAAGGAAATTCTTGATGTAGACATTCGGGTACGGTCCTTGGCTCTTATTGGTTTTTTTTAGAGCAAGAGGCCAACATTCCCAGTGGTTAATGCTTGGGCTCAAGCTAGGTGGAGTTCTAAAGGACTGGAGAAGGTCCTGCTACGTGAGGATGGGCCCTTTCTCTTCAATTTTGGCATGGATTTTGATGTGTAGGAAATCACTGAACAAATCCCATGGCACATTAGAGATCAACCTTTATTCTTGCAACAATGGAGTCCAGGCATAGACACGGACAGAGGTTTAATAGACAAATTTCCATCGTGGGTCCACTTCCACAACCTGCGTATGGAACTATGGACGCTCTAAGGGTTAAGTTATGTGGCGAGCTCCTTAGGTAAACCTTTAAACTTAGATTCTTAAACACTACACATGGAGAGGGTAGGCTTTGCAAAAGTGTGCATTGAGATACTTAAGTTGGCAATTCTTCCGGATAATCTTTTAGTGATGAGTGTGGGAGATAAGGGTGCAATGGGTATGAAGACTATACAGCTGTCTTACCCTTGGAAACCAAACACCAACAAACAGTGGCAACCAACTAGGAGGATCTTTCAATTGGAGACTACTATGAAGATACCAACACAGAATCTTCTAAAACGGAGTACCATTGTGACTACTACTTAACCTACTGATGTTGTTGCAGAGACACCTGCGGTCTATGCTGTGGATGCCAATAGGAGAACTCCATTGGGGAAGAGCTAAATTTCTAACAGGCTGACTGACAGTAATAACAAATTGGAAACTGCAAAGGCCACGACAACAGAAACATAATTTGATCCTTTGGAAGATACAAGCATGCTTGATACAAATGTGGAGACACTAATGGAGTTATTGTAGGTTGGGAGATCTGAGGTTGTTATAGATAGCCTTCTTGCAGAGGATGGAACTATTAGTGTTGTTGTGGGTGTACTTAATGGTTTGTGGATGTAGTTACTGGTGATGAAGACAATGGTAATCAACTAGTTGGTTTGAGCACTAAGCAAGTTGTCACACATATTTCCCAGGGAAAGACAAATCTTGACAATTTCAGTGCAGACAATGTGGAGAATCTATACAATGGTGCGAATGATTTCACCTCCCAATATTTAAAGCATTGTCAGATGGATTGGGCCAACATGCTAACTCCAGTTGCAACTGTTGGGCAAACTGAGAATTAGGAGACAAGGGATATCGAACAAACAGAGGACTACTATTGTCCATGTCCTAGACATCCCTGGCGATTTTTGCGTATAATCCAAATCTGCAAAAATGAAATCTGCTAGGAAGAGAAAGCAGAATCCTAAATACCAGAAATGGTGAATGAGCTTTCCCATGAAGATGAAACTTCAGTAGTGCCTATAATTATTTCATGTTGTTGTGTATTATACAGATAGTCATACTATCTTCCTTAGGGAGTTTTTGTTCTTGGGTCATATTGCAATATGATGGTAGGCTTAAAGCCTTGAACTCGTTGTAATGACATTTTAATTCATCTATAATCACAATTCTTTTTCATTTTTTTAGAAAGGAAACTATTCAAGGCAAGTCCTTACAATTGAGAAACATCTCTTTACAATTTCACAACTAATTACATATCTTAAAGCATTGAATAAGTTGCAGACTATACATTCCCTTACGGTATCTGATATCAACTCAGCTCAATTAATTCCAATACAGTGGGGTCGGATCAACATTGCATCCAAACTTTTTTGTTTTTAGTGATCTCTTTATCAAATTTTTTGATTTATAGTTCATTTTCTTGTCATCTCATTGCTCAAATTCATAGAAGAGGCTTTGGAGAGGATTATTTTTATAGTTTTAATAAAGGCTCTCTGCATTACAGATTGAGTGTTTTGTATTATATCCCTGTAAACTCTCGCATTCCTTTCTTACCATATGACGTATACTAAGCATCCAAATATATTTTTAAGTACTAAGTAATCTCTAAAAAGCAATTTGGTGATTGACCCCTGTCCATTCAACAATTTCTTCTCAGTTTGTATACTGGCAAGAAAGATTCTAGATGGTTGACTTGAGGCATTCAAACTCTAGGTTGCGGAGGGAATTAAAACTTGAACCTCTAAATGTGTCTAGTCAGACTTTATTAGTAAATACCATATTCTTAATTTGGACCATATTAAATTTGATGATTATAATCGTGGGATTAATAATTTTTTAATCTTTTTTTTTTCATAATTTGTTATATCCACGAAGCTATGAAACACAAGTTCAAATAAAATTAGTGTGGCAGCCTTGCTTGTAAGTTGTGCAGTCACCAAATAAGCCTCCCTTGGTCACCGATACGAGCTTCCCCTGGTTTATTCTACTTCAAATTGGATTAGACTGTAACACATGAAAAGAGGGTGAAATGATTTCAAGTTTGAAACGTAAGAACTACAACTTTTTGGCATCATTTCCACACCCTCACTCATTGCTTACGTTGCGTGTCCACTGACATTATATTTGAATAATGTAACCGTAAAAGAGCAATAATTAGAGGAAACAAAATTAAGAAAGAAAGAATGATTCGCACACCCATAATCTTGTATGTCCGAGAGAGGACAGTTCATGGAGAGTTCCAGCAGCAAGGCGATTTCGCATTTAGATGTTCCCAAAGTTAACTCAAGAAGAGGTTTACACATTATTATAAATTGTTGAATGCTTTTGTAATTGTTCGATGTGGGATTCCTGACACACTCTACTCAGTCCAGAGCAGGACTGGACATCTGATGGATATATTGGACAAAGGGATATAACCGGGCACTGCCCCAAACTATTGAGACAAACTGGCTCTGATACTATGTTAGAATTGCCTAACTCACCCCCAAAAACTAGCTCAAAAAGGGAAGTTTACACACTATTATAAATTATTGAATACCTTCGTAGTTATATGATATGGAATTTCTGACATTTGAAAATAGAATTTGTACAGTGCAGAGAGAATTTGAGATTTGAAATATCTACGTAATTTTTCATGAAGGTCTCGCATTATCTTCATTCCGTCAACCTTTTTTATTTACACAACTTGTTCCCCAATTATTGCATATTGAAGGGAGTGGATTTCAGGAGTCAAGCCCGCCGGATAAAGTTATAGACCAACCAATTTATATAACACAGCATGAGAGATGGAAATACGCGTGGACTCCATTAGCTTTATGCTGAAATGAAACGAATAGATATTTTGTCGAGACCCACGACCTCGCCGCCATAACAACCAACCACAGCAAGATGGGAACTGTTCATTTATGCACTAAGATCTTAGAGACTATACTTTTTAAGATACTTTATTGATTTTTACCAAGTTGAATCACTTTTTGAGTATGTTACTTAAAATTAACAGAATTAGTAGTACGCATGTTTGAGGATATATATTACTTAATTAGTTAAATGTTATTTAAAACTGATAAATAATTTTATTTATGTTTGACGCAGACGCCATGTTATAATCAATTGAAAAAAATCGAAAACTCATGTGTTATTTCGTGTACAAGTTTTACATGCCTTCACTGCGTGCTTTCTCGACCACGACCTTTGGTGGCTGGAAAGGTCGAAGTTTCCTGAGTTTTTGCGCCCTCTATTTTTTGCATTTAGTTTGTCATCCAATTGAAAAGGAGATGGCTATCAAGAGAGGAGAGAATTATAACTCGTAGATTTTTAAGAATGGCCACTCAATGGCTGCTGCTTAGATGGGATCTTAGCTCAACATTCACTAGTACGCGGGAGAAATATATGCGGGGCTGGTGCTGTTAGCTTTATCAGGATGTTCGAAATAAAGGCAAGATGAAGTGTTTCTTTTAATCTTTTATGTTATGTTGTTGAGATTAAAAATATGTTTGTTTCGAGTTCAATCTCTTCTAAACTTAAAGAAGGATGTTAACTTTTGGCTAGTATTGTAGAATTGAGTAAGCCTGAACTGTGGTAATAGTATGGCCTAAGATATTCTGTTATTCTTCGCTGTCCAGATGTTGTAAATAGTGTGACTAAACGCGATTTTAAAAGTCGTCCAGTCTGCACTCCTTTCCTGATTAATGTTGCACCACCATTTTATAATTCCTTGCCAATTATTTACATGCAGATTCTGGTTGCTTAACCCCATTATTGGATTCCATATGATGTATGTGATATTGCATTCAAAAAATAGGTGGGACAAAGTTTCTAGTTGTCACTGACATAAAGTACAAGTGTTATTGACGATCGATCTTGTATCTTTTTGCTCTATTTGTAGTGGATAACCTACCTTTAATCCCTAACTAAAAGGAGATTATAGCTCTGGGGCTAGCTTAGGAGTACTATGCAAGTTTTTTCCAGGGAGCTTTTTGAGCTTGTGCTTTAATGAATCTCCTGCATGATATATCGGAAAAGAGGCTAAAAAGGAGCTAGGAATCCATAGTATTCTGTCTTCTTGCTCCAAGTGTAATGGTATGTGCAAGTTGGGATAAGGCATTAAAATTCTGAGCTTCCTCAACAGTATCGTTGTTTACAATTGAGCTCCTTAGATCCACTAATGTGCTAACTTCAGGTAGAGGTTCCAATGAAGACTAATTATCATATCAGAATGATGTTACTTGAGGTTTCTGATGCACATTACAGCCTTATCTTTTAGGTTAAGTATATGCGTCATGGACTAGGATGTATCATGTCGAGGTTTTATATCCCAAAATCATCCTTTATTTTTATAGAATGCATGTATCTACCTTACCTATAATGAGTTTTGGTCTATAACTATTCTCCAAATTCTTTTTATGAACTGTATTTAGTTTGTAGTCCTTATTGAAAGAATTACCAAGCCTCCCTCTTCCTTCGACAGACAAAAGCCAGTCTATTTCACTTTTTCCATAGAGCAAATATTGCCATTTCCTGACCATATAAAGGTCTTCATGATCATTTCAATTGTCTTAGTTGTGTCCTCTTGGTGAACCAGACGTGCGAAGTCCACTATACATGCAATGTACTGAGGATAAAATTAACTAGCATTACTCTCCTAATTAAAGTTAAATTCCTATTGCATCTGTTTGTAATCTTCAAGATGATTATGTCAATTAAAGGTTTGAAGTCAGAAAGATGGTCTCCTAGTTGAGATTAGAAAAGCTCCTAGAGAAGTATACATAATTTTGTATACTACAATCTTCATTCTATGAGCAAGCATTTTATAAATTACTTTGTAAATTATGTTGCACCATGATATGGGGTAAAAATCCTTCATGACACTTGATGTTGGTATTTTTACTACCATAGTTATGCATATTTTGTTGAACTCTTTCAATACTTTCCTACTGGAGAATACCATGTTTTAGCGTGTTCCCAAGTTTTTATTGGAAGATGTTAACATTAAAACCATCTAGTCCAGATGCTTTGTTTGGCTTTAAGGTAATCATGGTTCTCTCTACATCATTAGAGGTAAAAGGTTCAACTAAGAGGGGTGCATCATTTTCAGTGATTGGATTAACAATGTTGTTGCTCATTAATTTAATATAAGAGTGTGCATTAGCAAGTGTCTCTAAAGTTTTGGTGAAGAATATGATAATATCTCTTTTAATATCTACTTATAAATACACCCAAGAGCCATGCTAGTCTTGAGGAGAAACAATTCTATTAATGTTTTTCCTAGATATGATAGTCTTTTAGTTGAAAGTTGTATGCTTGTCTCTTCCTTACACTTACTGGTTCCTTGATCTTTACTTGGTGAGAGAGTGATAAAACTCAGCTACTTGATTGTATTTGAAATTGCTAGCTTCCCCTACTCTTAAAGTCTTAAATCTCTTAAAGAATTATTGAGATTTCTTTCAATTAGTCCAAACTTTTTTTTAATTTCCTTTACCTCCATTTGTGTGTTTATAGTCTCCTTTCCATTGAGTTTCTTTAGCTCATATTTTATTATTTGCAATTTCCTTATGCAAATAATGTATTATTTAGTGTCTTGCAAGTTACTTCTTACTCCTTTGGTGATAGCTTCCTCAAAACCTACATCATTCACCATGTAGTTGCTAAATATGAATAGATAATGTTCTTTGGGATGTTAAATATGTTTTAAAATGTAAGTGATAAGATAGTAGCAGTTTTTAATTGTAGCTTTTTCTCTATGGATAAATCTTTAGCTGTTGTTGATTTAATAACGCCATGTTTAACTTTTTCCTAAGGAATGATTCTCCTTTTTGTTTATTGCTCCAGGTGTAAAAATTCCCTTTCGTGATTAAATTTGTTACTTAGGTATAGTTTGCACAATTCTTGAAGTCATATGTGTAGTGCCTTATCCTTATATTTCCCTCAAATTCCAATGGTGGTAGCATGCTATTGATATCATCTAATAGCATCCATAGTTCTTAAACGTTGTTCTGTAAATTCTTAAGTTTATGCCATAGTGGAATTCCTTAAATTACCAAATTAAAAGGATGGAAAAATGTTATAAAAAACTAGATATGTCTTTTTCATTCTAATATGAAGATGGATGAATTGATTTTCTTTCAAGTGATCATCAATTTCTAACTTTGGTGTTTTGGAAGAGCATTCCATTTCTTACCAAAGAGATTCAGGTTCTTCTAAGAGTTCTTAATCTTTTTTCTAAAAGGTCAACCAAAAAAGGATTAGCTTCCTTTATATAGTCATAGACAAGTAGTTGTTTATTAGGACTATTAAGTCTTCTAATTTTCTAAGAATAGTCATCTAGAGGTGTCTTCTTCTTCTTCCTTTTGGAGCTTATTGTTGTTACTCTTTCAAACTCTGTCTCATTTTCCATTTCCCTGGCTTCAGGCTTTATAGGAGTGGTAAGAGAGTTGGATGAAGGGGGATTATGAGATTTTTCCTATAGTACTTCCTATATTGCATTCTCTATATTCTTTAGTTCCTCTACTTCTAGAGTGCCATAGTCATATTGAGAGTGCTAGTTTCCAATGCCTAAAACTTCATCATTTAGACTATTAATCTGATTACTTAAAGCTTCCTCCCTATCTACATTATTCAAGGCTTTAGTTTGGGGGGTTGTTACCATGCTATCTTTTATTTATTCGTTTATCCATTTTTTGTTCCCTAACTTTGAGAGTTTTGTATATTCTCCAGTCTGGAACACTTTTCTAGTTTTCCTCTAGGTTTGCTTTGGTTGTAGCTTAACTAGTCTCCAGTTATAAATAACCAATACCTCATCTTTCACCATACCATTAGTCTCATCAAGCCTTATGATAGGGATAACTTTAGGAAGTTATTGGTATGCTTCCACTAGCACACATATTCAAGCATAATTTACTCTCTTCATCATTACAATTTTCTCATCTAGGCAAAGTGGTCAGCCTATAAAGCTAACTAAGTGGCTTAACCTTTAGAGTATAATATTCTAGTGGTATCTTTCAGTTAGATCGGGATGGTCTTCTATTTAAGATTCACCTCTCGTATTCTAAGCTTCTAATATTAAAGGAAAAAAAGGTTTAGAGTTGAAATACCAAGGTCCTTGATTGAACCTAAGTTTCTTATATAAATTGCTGACATTTTCATGGTTTTTACTACACTTCTTGGCTCTTATTTTTTTAGATTTTATGCTTAATTTGACTCTTGAGTGCTTGCCTTTACTTTATGTAGTTTGAGAGTAAAATTGTCACAAATAATTAGTAATTGAGCTAAATTAATTTTCTAAGAACAATTGATACTGCAAACTACCATTTGTTTATTGTAGGAGACTTAAGAAGTAGAGGCAAGGAGTGAAGGTTGAAAATGATAAGTCAACAAGTCAACCGGGAAACAGGAAAGTTCGCCGTGACGAAGTATGAAGAATTCACGCAGAAACTCTTCGGGTTAATTTCACCGCGACATGAATTAATTCTGTCACCGCAATGAACGCAGCAGATTATTGAAGAGACCTTTCGGGAAAAGTTCACCGCGGTGAACGCGTCTTATCGTCACGGCAAACCTTCAAATACCCAAACCATTTTTGGAAGTTTACCCACTGTGCAGCCCGATCCATCAACCCGGTTTGTAAAAAAACTACCTATTTTAGGTTAAGTTGGAAGGAGAGCCAATAACAGATATCCATCATTCATTCTCTCTACCATTCGAACAACTCTTCTACACACACCCTCATCTCCTCTCATCCATACCACAGTTTTTCTCTTTCCACCATCGACTGCTACCATGGATGCTTCTAGTGGGTTCTCGGTTGTGAAGTCTCCTAGAGTTATGCGTGGCTAGGCACCTCTCTCGTCTTGAAGATGTAGCGATGGCCTGAGTTCAATGGGCTTAAAAGGAGAGTGACTTAATCAATATTTAGCTATGATTTATAAATTCCTAGGTTTAGGATTTGTAATTTATGGTTGAACATTCTTGATTAGAGTTTAATCAAGTATTAGATACTCATTGTGTTGTTGGGATTTGTTGATGTAGAACTTTAAGCTTAAATATATAAAGTCTCATATATGTTTATTTGTGATCTTGTTGATTCTCTTTTATCTTGCATAGTTGTGTTTGATATTGAGTTGATTTGAGATCCCAAGTAACTTGTTGCATTTATTTACCTACTACACACACTAAGGGCATTTAACAAGGTCTTAAGGAATGGAGTTTATTGATTAAGACCTTGGACTTAAAGAGTTCTTTAAGGTTTACCATTTGAAACTTAGTGATTTTCACTCTTAACGTATTCACCACTTTCATCACTTTTGCATGTTTTCCTTAATTTACTTTTGTTTTTTAGTTTTTTTTTTCTTATTTTAAGCAAAACCAAACCTCACCAAACATAAACACCGATTAATTGCATTTCAAAAGCTAACTGAGCACTCTTTGTGGGATCAACCTAGACTCACCACTGCTATAGTAGTTGTTGCATCGGAAAAAGAAAGCATGCTATATTTGGAGAACCGGTAGACCTCAAAACTTTTTAGAAATCATCTTTGCAGTGGAAGCAATATATCCAAAACATCATGCCAATCCATACATGATATGGTATAAGGATAATAATAAACATAAGCAAGATGAAGAGTATTACCGATCCCTTTGCTACAGCTTTAATTCCTCGCTACGCTATTCTCTCCTTCTTTTTGTATCCTAAACCTTTGCTTTTGAATCTTTTCCTTTAGCAATCTATCTTCTCCTAATTGTTGTATCCTCAACCAATTTGATTTACCTCTTGTTCTTCTAGGAAAACTAGGTTAACAAAATCCTTTGGTAGGAAAGGAGAAGAAATGTTTGGAGGAGATTTTCTTAGAAGAAGATGAACCAAAAATGAGACTCTTCTCTTGGTAATTTCGGTTCACTCATGCATGAAAGGAGGGAGAGAGTCAAACCATGCAAGAACCCTTTCTTACACACTCAATTTCGGTTATGCATGGAATGGAAGAAGAGAATAGCATCCAATGCATCACTTCTTTCATTAATCAATCATAAAGTAGCCAATAAATGAGACTCTCTTCATTTATCTCTAAA
>JANZXV010000008.1:27672017-27685683 GCA_027576455.1 Erythroxylum roigii
CTTTTATACTTCTTCTCATTTACTTAAGCCCATTAGAGCCCAAGCCCATCTTATTTTCCTCCTTTCTTCTTTTCATCCTCCTAACAACTTAAGCCCACTCTATCTTTTCTTCTTTCTTCTTTTATTTATTTTGTCCCATTACTTCATTAGCCCAACTAACTCATAAAACTCATCTAACTCATTAAAGGTCATCTAACACATTTAATTCATTAACTCAACATTAACTAATTTCATTAATGTTAACATACTTGATTAATGTCAATTTAATTTAATCTATTAATGCTTTATTTTCCTTTAATCATGCTTAATAACATAAAAAAATCGGGGCTAATAGGATATCCTACTAGATAGCAACGAGTGGAACGAGGTTGCAATTTATTCTCATAAGGATTATATAATTGTACCTTAATAGGGCAACCCCACACAAAAATGTGTGCAAGACTTGGTGTCCTACCAACCTAGAGTTCCAAAGGCATATTAGGCATTGAATTACTTAGGATTCTATTCAATATATATATAATGTCGTCTTAATGGCTTCACCCCAAAGGTATTCGGGTAGGTTAGTCTTGCTCTGCATCAACCTTATAATTTCCTTTAAGGTGTGAATGTGCCTTCAGTCACACCATTTTTATCAGGACTAGCTAGCATAGTAAATTGAGTCACTATTTCAACTAATTCCAAATACCTGGCAAACGGATCCTTTTCTTGTCATGCAACACCATGTCTATCATATTACTCTCCTCCCCGATCAGATCTGACAATATTTATTAATTTTCCTAACAGGTTCTTAAACTTAGTCTTAAAGATCTTGAATTTATCAAGAACTTCAGACTTTTCCTTAAGCAAGAACACATAACTGTGGCAGGAATAATCATCTATAAATGTTAGAAAATATCTAGAATTGCATAACTTAGCTGCATAGGGCCCACTAATGTCCATACGTATGAGGTCTAATAAGCCGGAAGCACTAGTTGACCTTCTTCTTTATCTTGATGAACTTACCTCTACAACAGTCAACACATGTTTCCAGATCACTAAAGTCTAGAGTTGGGAGAATGTTATCCTTATCAATCTCTCAACTCTGTCTCTGGAAATGTTGCCCAACTGTTTATGCCACAACATGTAAAATGTTTTCTTTATGAAAGCTCTCTTATGAGTAACAGATTCAACAATATGAGAAGAAGCATACATTTCATTAGGCGTAAGACACATTTGAAATAATTCGTAGGATATAAAGGCAGTTTCGATATGTTTTGCATTGATAAATATATTTACAACTAAAGTATCAATTACTAAACAATAACGCTCTTTATCCAAAGCTGACACAAAGATAAGATTTCGTCTAAAGATAGTATATAAAATGTGTTCTATAAAACCAATACAAACCTTATATCGAGGTTTAAACCTACATATCCTACATACAAACATCTATTTCTTCATTATTGTTAACTATCAGCTTCTCCTCTCCTTTAGTCGGCCTTCTCGTGGTTCTGAACCCCTGCATTGTGGAAGCAACATGATTAGAAACTCCACTATCTAGCCACCAAGAACTTGATGTGGCTATAGCTAAATTGGATTCATGAGTCGTATAGGCTAAGGAGTTACCTGATAGCTTCTGTTTGACTTTCTAGAGTTTGCACTTTTGGCAGTCAGATTTCCCATACCCCTTCTTCTTATCGAAGAAGCACCTCATGTTCTTCAACTCATGTGGACCCTTAGTAATGCTAAACTATCGAGTCTAAATATTCGGAGAGGGTTTGGATTTCTTACCTTTATCATTTTGGGGCTTCGCCTTCCCCTTGCCTTTAGCTGTTACATATAAGGTTGTATGAGGAGAACTCTTCAGCGTCTCCCCTGCTGCAACACATCAGGAAATTAAGGCATTAATATCCTAAGTCTCATCCTGAGAGATATATGAAGTTACAACATCTCAAACTCTCACGGGAGAGTATTAAGGGCCTGGTACACTATCAGTGTGTCAAAAATGGGCACATCCAGTGCTATTAGCTTACTCTAAAGGTAAACCATCCTGATAATGTATTCTCTAATGCTTCCTTCTCCTGTATACCTCATGGAGAATAGATCTTTAATTAAGGTGCTCAGCTCTGCATTAGATGACACCTTATATCTTTAGGAAATACTGTCCATGAACTCCTTCGTTATGTTTTTGTCTAGTAATCCACTTAGCGGATGATTTGAGATCGACATCTTAATGGTCAAATAACAAATTATATTTGACCACTCCCAAATCGCCAAAGCCACCTTATCAGCTTCTGATCTAGTATCTGTAAGTGGAGAAGATCTCTCTACTAGCATCGCCATGCTGATGTTAGCCGTCTCCAGGGCAAACTCAACATCCTTCTTCCACTTCTTAAAATTGAAACTAGTCAAAGTCTCAATAGTGACATCATTGTTGTTCATAGAAAAAGTGACTGCATAATAGAAAAGATAATGTAAAGATCAACATAAATATAGGATAACAACGATACTTAAAGCATTAAAACAGTATCTATAATGAGAATCTGCTCACATAAATTATGAAGTACCTTAGGGGCAGAATGCATAATATATGCAATTAGACCACCACATAAAAGTGATCAGAGTACAACCGTCAACTCTCATGACACTATCACTTTTTAGGCGAAAGATCCAAGCAACGGCTTTCTTCTATCTTATGCATTTATGCACATCTCAAAATCTTGTATAAGGTCAACATTTTTGGGTAGAATAGCCAAACATAAGACCAGAGACATCCCCTAACATGTAAGCATAACAAACCAAAATACTAACTCGAAAGGCCACTTTAGTGACTACATCCTTATCAGTACCCCTAAAGGTCCACAAATACAAGGGATACATCCTTATGTTATCCTTATATTTTACATGGGTGTACCGTATATGAAAATGTATCACCAATAAATGCGAAAATCGAATGTAGTGTCAAATTATCTCATACAGGTGCTGAAAACATTGTCTTTAAATTTTATTCGAAACTTTTATAACAAAAAAATCATTCAGAGCGGCTATCGTGCTGTATCAGACACCGAACCTACCACACAAGACACGAAACCTTAAGTGTCTCCCTTATGTTAGTTCGAAACACAAAAATTTGCTCAAAGATAGCATTAAAATGCTTTAAATTCTTTTTCGGAATAAAATCACCAACGTAATTAATCTAGAAAAATTGAAAAGATCACTTTATAAATTTTCCTAACCCGAAAATTAACCCAAAATACCTCAAGGCACCTTTACAAAAATTTTGAATTTTTTAAAAGTTTTTCCTTTGGTGCTAATGTCAGCAATACTGTAGCGCTGATGTTAGTTTGACATCATTATGATGTCAGAACTGTGCATCGAGTGAGAGTGCGTGCAGTCCCAGACGCCTTACCATATGCGTCTGACCCGTGCGCTGCATGAACCATACACGCATCGACGCACTGGACCATTGTTGGCGTTTGTGGCTCATACGACTATACAAGCAGACATGCTGATCCTATATGACACATGCACCGACCACACTTCCACACTCGCTTTCACAACATGTCGGGACAACTGGTGGGCAAATCTGTCCCAACGCTATCTATGGGAATGCATGTCGTGTGTAGCACGTCCATTAAAGGCCAAAAAGTGGTGAAGCCAAGTGTTCTCATCTGGTTGGCACGTGCAACACACACGCCTGTCGAACTGCCTCTCCGCCCTCACTATTCACGAGTTGGGCGGGTGTACAACACACACCGGACGTTCTCCATCACTGTCGACAATGAGGACAATTTTCGACAACTCTGAAGACCGTTTTCACACTTTATGGCTAGTTTTCGACCCATTTTTCATAACTAACCTCATGTACACCACTTTCACACATTCATATGCGTAAAAAAAGTCAAAAAATGGATAAAAGACAATCGAAAGCCCTAATGAATGAAAACCAAAGCCCTAATGAATGAAAACCAAAAACAAACTTTATTTTTAACCACTCGATCATGTAACCACTCTAATACTACGTATAACATGTAACCTTATTAAGTGTCTCGGATCCTATGTGAAACAGAAATAAATGAAGTAAATGCAGAAATACCTGTTTTCAATTCCATCACACTTTCGAGGTGGTTTTCGATGCTGAAACGAGCTCTAATCAACCGAGACCTTCACGCGAACTCCTCACCAGATCGTAGTTAACGCTTTTATATAGTTTTCTCAATACGTAAGCACTCTTAACGAATCAGAGATTCCGTATGCTTATGAATGATATGAGCAACTGTAAAAGACCTTAACCTTTATATATAGCTTCTATATAACAAGCTTGATATGGGTCCGATCTACACTGATCGAAATCCATTTTTCACCTAGGCTTCCGCACATGACTTAGATCATTTATTGAGTCACTTTATTATCTTTATTTAGATCAAATTACGTAACTTAACTGATAAATTATTAAAAAACTTTAAAAAAAATTAAATGATGTCCAACTTTATGGGAAATATAAAAAATATCCAACATAGAGTATTTTGAGGTAAATTTGAACGAGAAAACCAAGAAAAGTATTTGTAATAAGCATGTAAGTACATTGCATCAACTAAGATCGTGCTTTAAGGCAATTTGCAATGGTAGAAGTATATCTTTTTATCTTTTTCTTGCTTTGCAATTTCGTTCTTAGAGAACAATGTCAAGAGCTTGTTCACATGACATAAGTTCCCAAACAAACAAGAACGTATCCCAGACTGAAATTTTGCATTTGGCCACTACAACCTAGGAACTAAAGGATTCATATTCGTAATAGTGAACCTCTAGAATTCTACTTCAGGAAACAACTCTTCCTTGAGTGAAGGAGCTATCCATTGTATTTGGATGTTTGTGATGTCCCAAAGATCGTCACCTTCATTTGGCACCAAAATCTCCTCTTCCTTCATTTTCATGATCATCTTTTTCAATAAATCGGGAACCACTTGCTGCAATTTGGTTTCACCATATTCACCCAGATCAGCTTTCATGCACGTGTCCATTCTTCTCAACACTCCAAGCCAAAATGTCCTAAACCCTGGACTAGCTGTTATCTGCTTCAGAAACTGCAAGTACACGTCTGTCATGAGCTCCATGGAAATTGTCAGAGTCCCTTCCATGCTTCTCATCTCCTTCTCAGCATTCTCACGTCTCGAGTACTCTAACATCTTTTCATGGAGATCATCAACCATGGCGAACACCACAAGATTAAAACAGCTGATGCAGTTGGCAGGGAGTAGGTCAAGTTCATCAACCAGGATAAAGCTTTTGCAAAGTGACTGTATCGCATGGTTTCTTATCTCTTCTCGTCGAGCTAAGCTGGTTTTCCTGAATGCCTCACATAGTTTCACAAATAGATTGAAGGCAAAATTGGATGAACCAAAAAGTTTGGAGTTATCCTCTGAGGAGGAATTGCTGGCAATGCTTGCTGAACTAAAATTGCTTCCAGGGTCTGAGAATTCTTTGTACCATTGGATCAACAAGTGTACAGAATCTGACAGAAGGTCCAATATAACTAAATTCCTCTCAAGTGGACTATTCTTCAGTGCAACAAATCCAAATGCACAATCCACACAATATGCATAATTTGTTCTTGAAATATGGGTTTTTTCTGACATCAACGTGATCAGAGCCTCAACCCCCTGACCGTATGTTTCTGGATGTCTGCCACTAATGGATAATAAATGGAGGATTGATTTCCATCCAAGGTGAGTTTGCAAATTTGCAGGGAATTCGGTGAGGATCTTGCTCACTGAACTAGTTATGCTCTCGGCACATTTGTCAAGAATTTCCTTATCAAGTTTCCACATTAAGTTAATGGACTTGAAAATCAGCTCCTCTGCTGCTCTATCTGCTCTGAATGTAGAAAGGAGTTCAATACATACCTTGAAAAGCCCGACAATGGCTTTCTCAGCAAATGGAATCGGAGAAAACAAAGGAAACTGAATAACCCCTAGCAAATAATCATGGAATGAAGGCCAAAAGTTTTGAAACCTGTGACTGTTTATCAAGGTGATGGAAACTATCAGATCCCAGCAGAACACAACTGTTTCCTCTTCATCAAGTGGTGTGCTGAATTTTTGGCCTTTCCCGCCAGCTGCAAATATCAAAGAACGTCCAATGTTTAGTAAACCATCATCTGGTATGTTGCTACTACTTCTGAACATGCTACCAATCCTACATTGTTTGATAATTTTCAGATTCTGTTCAAACTCATTCAACCCAAGTGCCACTGAATCTTCCATTGTATCTATTGATAGAAAATGTGAGAAACGACTTATTATGTTAGAACTATGACGACTGCCAAATCTCGAGTCATGGGTCGGGAAAATCACACCTGATTCGTTTCTCATGTTTTCAGAGTTATCAAATGGAGAATTACAATTGCTATCAAATTCAAGCACAGATTGGGGAAGGAGCTTAAGCCTTTTGAGTTTCAGCAAACAGTCCACAACATACCGCCAACTACCTCTAATGGAATCTGTGAAACTGTTTGCTATGGTGAAAACTGCTAGAGTAGCCATTCTTGGCTTCAAATCATGGCTGAAGGTGAACAATGTTTCTTCTGAGGAGGCATATGGATTTAACAAAGTGGTGAATTTTGAGAATAACGCAATGAGTTCATCAAGAGTATCATGTAGACCATATTGAGCTATCCTAGCTGCTGATATGAGCCCTTCTATGCACTCATGGAACACTTCATCTTCATCCGCATGCTCAAAGAAGGCGAAAAGTGCTGCTACTGATGGACCAGCAATGCGAGCAAACATATCTCGCCCTATTCGACGGTCAAACTTACAGAGGATCAAGGGCTGAACAATTTTGGATCGATTAATCAGTTCCACCCATCTTCCTGGGTTCATCTCAACTGGACCTGATTGACCAAAAAGTGTGATTGGATTGGTTGCAATCGAGTGGAAAAGCTCAGAGAGATACTCTCTAGGAAGATCTTGCCCTGCATTGATTGCCCTATTGTTTCTGATAAATTCCTCCTCTGTCATCTTTTTCTTAACTTGAGGATTGTGCAGGTCCGTATTAAGCATAATAAGAGAGTAACAAAGGATGAAAACTGCATCTTTGCTTGCAAAGATGTCTGAAGATTGTTGTTCATGAAATTGCTCGGAGAAAGCTTCCAGGATCCTCTGGATTTTTTGGGACTCCCCTGGCAACCTGAAGGTTGAAAGATACGTACGGAGGGCAGTGTCAAGAATCATGCCTGTAAATTCAAACGTTTCTGTGAATGCCTTAAGAACTCGAATGTGAAACTCGTCAGGGTCACCAAGAAAATCACCAATCGTATTCTTGTCAAGCCCAGGTGTGTAGCGGAAGAAGATGGACAAGGCTTTTGGGTCTGGAGGGTCAGAGACCAATTGACAATATTTCATGTACTCCAAACCTTTCTTTTCGTCTGCATTAAAATGGTTCCCAGCAAGTACTAGCTTCCTTTTTTGCGCTTTCCTCACTCTCAGGTATTCTACCCAAGTGTCAAAGTCATCTTTCGGAATGTCTTCCCAGAAAGATCTGTATTCAGTAATTTCAACAGGGTATGGTCCAGAAGGACTAGAGTCACCTTCCTTGTCAATGTTATCCGCAATGTTATGTATCAGGATCAACAACCCTTCAAAGGCTTGGACTTGTATAGCAGTCAAGGAACTTGCTCCAGGAAATGAGAGCTTGCATAGCAATTTCCCTATTTCCTCAAATATATTTCGGAAGGTGGGATCAGAATCATAGTTCACATACGCTTCTAGTGGGAATGTCGGTTGTCTGCAAAAACTTATAATCCCTTCGACTGCAACTTCTTGGAGTTGAATTGAGGGCGCAGAAGTTGCAATTCTCAACAACACAAACCCAAAAAATGCTTCTAGTTGGAGACGAATAAACCTGCAACCACAGAGACACCCTGCTTTGTTTAGGATTTCTAAGATAATGAAAAATAAAACTAGAATATCATGCACTATAGAGTTATGGAATATCAAAATTCCAACCTACGAAGAAAGTGATAGGTATTCAGAACAGTACTGCATATCATGGATAGCACAAGTGGACTTGAGCATGTCCCGTAGTGAATCAAATGGTGAAACAAATCATCTTGGATCATTCTTAAAAGCTTTGGATGCTCTCCGATGGAATCTCCACTCAACTCTATTGCAGAATTTATCAAAACCAAGGCAAAAAGCTGAACATTCTCATCAACCGTATGATAAGTATACCCTTCTGTCTCCACAACTTCCATCACGTTAAGCAACGAACAAAGGAAGTGAAAAATATCAACTGCACTACGAACACCATACCCGGAATCAAAATCACTACTCATATCCACATCTTCAGTATCAGACTCTGATTCCTCGCCAGGTTTTACCTCGACATCTGGCAACCTCGAATATATAATCTGTATCAATTCATGCATTGTGTGTCTAGCATTTCGTTGAAGTAAATCCCCCCTACTTGCAGATTGTTGAACAACTTGGAAACACGAATTGACAATACTACAAACAGCATGATCTGCAAGCAAAACTGAAGCCTCGTGTTTCATGATACCTGTCAAAACCTGCAGAATTCTCATCATCACAGCGTCTTCAGATACTGAATCCGTTTTCTCCAGGCGACAACCGGTAATCCCAGTTACGACTGAATTGATAGCATCTCTAGCTCCAGGTGTTTTCACATCAAAGATTTTGTGATTGAGTATTTTCAGGATGGATGAGAGGGCAAGACACGTGGCTGTAGCAGGAATATCATCACTTTGTATCACATCAAGGAAAGGGCAGATATATATGGAAGGGTCTATGCTACGCCATTCTTGCTGAGGATTGAAAATGAGCGCACGTAGAGATTTCAAGCCTTGAATTGTAGGAGTGTCGTAGCTCTCTTCTTGAGAAAGAAAAGGGGCAGCGGAATCCGAGGGACGACGGAGTACGGCGACTATGGCGCTGACTTCGGTGTTCAACATGCAAGAGATGCCTAGTTCCTTTCTTCTCTTTTTATCTAGACCCGGAGACAACATGTTCTTGTCTTCCTCTCCTTCCATAATTTTGCTCCCCACAAAACGTAGAAGTTGTAAGCATATGGAGTCTTTGTTTATGCGGAATGCTATCGCATCGGTGATGAACATGTGCTGGCATTGGATTCAGACTTCTGGGAATGCAAAACTGTAATCTCAAAACAAAACCAAGATATGTAGCCATAATTAATTGTTTTTGTTTAATTTGATTCCTTATTTTTGGCTTGGATTGATTGACATTTTGAAGATGTCAACTTGGCTGTAATTATATGGAAATAAAAATGCTTCATTCTATTAGCTATGAACAGGGAAAGTGATCTCACCAGAAGTGCATTGTAGGAAGATAAAGCTGCCTTTTCTCATTTTCATACTATTGCTCCATATGATAACGTAATTTCAAGAGTTTCAGATCGTAATTCTTAAATTCTGCCGCAACCTGGCCTGTTTAGAGAAGCAAGTCTCCTTGTAATGAAGCTGCAACGTATATGTCAATTCACCTTGCAAGTTTACGCTGGCTTATCATGACATTTTATACATTAGGAGATGGAAAGATAGGATGGCGTGGTAATGGTCCTTGAAAAGGATTAGGATTAGGATTAGAGGCGGGGAATAAATCTCGGCTCTCTCATCTCAATCTCTCTTTAATTTACTAGTGGCGGTTGTTGGACCACTACTGTGGCTATATTCTTATATCCTTTTTCATATTCATATACAAATACCTCGAAACTTGGTATACCAAAGAGTATTGTTTTGTCTTCCACCTATCCTTAAAAAGTTGTCCAAACCAGAAATCAGAATTGACATCCAACTTTAACCAGCTAATTTGTGTTTAAGATTTATGGACGAGATAGAGGTAGAGGATGATGCCAGGTACCCAACAAAACCTCACCCTCTGAATCGCTCCAGAAACTTACCCTCATATCCTCATCCGCTCGCCACCCACTACAACCACCGTGATTACGAAGACGACTCGGATGACCCAGATGACATCCTTGACAACACCAACAACCATGGGGTCTATCCTCGTGTTTCTGAACAGAAGCAAGATTTTGAGAGGTACCCAAAACGCCAAAAGCTGAAAAGCTCGGCCTCAAATTATGAATTTGCCCCCAGAAGCGGTAGATTCTCTTCTCAAGGCGATGGGAATTTTGCGCCCGATTGGGGCGAGCACGACAAATTTGTGTTGCTTGAGGTGTGGGGAGAGAGGTTCTTGCAATTGGGTAGGAGCAGCTTGAGATCCGAGGACTGGGCTGAGGTTGCAGAGAAAGTGTCGCAAGTATCGAAGACTCTTAGAACAGAAGTTCAGTGTAGGCAAATGATGGATGGTTTGAGGAGAAAATATAGAAAGGAGAAGGGAAAAGGGTTTCACTGTAGCAAGTGGGCCTTTTTCAAGAAGATGGATATGCTAATGAAGCAAGAGCTTGGAGTAGGTGGAGGGGTTACTTTAGCTTGTGGATTAGATTCTGGGGAATTCGTGTTCATGGACACCAGGGTGTATTTGGAGCATGCAAATGGCAATGATGAGATGAGAGACAGTCCATGCGAATCAGAGGAGGAAACTGGGGACAAGGATGTTGTGCAGAGATTTGGTGCAAACGAAGGCGTAAAGGGGTTGAGAGTGTTGGCTGACTCTGTGCAGAAGTTTGGAGAAATATATGAGAAGATAGAGAACAGTAAGAGAGACCAGATGATGGAATTGGAGAGGATGAGAGTAGATTTTCAGAGGGATTTGGAGTTGCAGAAAAAGCAGATTTTGGAGCGGGCTCAGGAAGAGATTGCAAAAATAAGGGAAGGGGATGATGAAAATGATGATGATGAGGAGGAGAATATTGTTGGGGAAGATGATTCAGGAGAGAATATCAGCGAATGACAAAGGTAGACTTTTGCTTGTTGCATTCTATAACCACAGTTCTCTGTTGGGGTTTGGATGGTTTGTTTACTTTTTTCTTTTATAATATCTTCATTCCTTGTCTGGCTCAAGTATTCGTTGCTTGCTGTTATTTTGATGAATTAATGCAATCGAGATATATGCCAAGCAGATTTCACAGTCATTAGTGTTTTCTTTAAAACTATAAATGAAATTAACAAATTTGGTAACTCCTGAAGTTTTGACAAGTTATACAAAGACCTATGTGCATTTTACTGCCTCTTCAAATGTAAGGCATTGTCATTTTGATTTTTCATTCGCTATCTTGCTTCCTCTTCTGTGCTCACTCTTTGGCTGGCATTCTTGAAATGAAATCAGGAGTTATAACTTTGAGTTTTGATCTGAATTTAATTACAAGAAGCTGTGAATCATTACAGCGTTAAAGTTAATTGCATCACTTGAAAGCTTAGTTAAGCTCTTGACATTGAGCTTTTGGTAGGCACCATCCCATTTCAGGATATATTTATCCTCTTGATCTCTTAGTTTGACTTGTTTGTATTAACATTTAACTATGCTTCTCTTTCTCTGTTATTTGTAAATTTTTCTTTCTGTTGAACCCAACTATCAACATACAGATTCATTGTTGATGATGCTACTAATATCTTCTGTTATAATTTTCAAGAAGCTTGTGCAAACAGAAAGACATCAGTATTGACACTTCCCACAAGTAGGTGTCCATATACACTATAAAGAGTGTTGTCACTCTGAAGAAAACATTACTTAGTTCTAGTTAATGGTTATGTGTCCAGAATTAGTACGTTATTTGAAACAAACTGTGAGACAGAACCCCTTCTAGAACTGCTTGTCATGTACTTGGATGAGTTAGCATGATAAAGTGTTATGAAATGAGCAAATTGGACATTAATGATATTGTTCCTTCTGGTTTGTATTATAAACTATTCATATAATTAGATATTGTTGAACTAGTTACATTCCAGTCTCCACAGTCCACATATCATTGCTTGAAGCTAGGCCTTTTCTTTTTCTCCCTGATGCATTAGAATACTTGGTGTTTGTAAGACTCGCCAGAGGTAGTGTTACAGAAATCATTGTCATATGTAAAAACAAGGATTTGTGCAACGTTTCATTTGCTATGTGGTATGAAATTTGCTTATTGCTATACTTAGCTGCTTTGTTTCTTTTATTCTTCAAAAATCAATAGCAGGTAGAAAGGATAAAGGTTGTTAACAGCTGGATGTTTTCATGTTCTTGCTATTTAGACTTGACGAATGTCTTACATGATAAAATTGAAGGGTTTATCTGTAGTCTACTCTTTGACAAATCAGACTTCAAATCATTGAATTCATTTAGGAGCATTTTTTACCATTATCGGTTTTATTAATCAGTTGGTCCCTTTGTTTGGTAAAGAGATTAATTGTATTACCTTAGTATTCACTCTTATGATCTGCACACATCTGATATAGCTTGAATCCTTTTGTACTCTTTTCAGACAGATCCTTCTGGTTTGCATTTGAAGTTTTGATGAACATGATGACATCTTATCCTAATATGGGAATGCAGTATGCTTAAATGCAATGGTATGTCACTATATGTGATTGGAGTTTTGATGGCTTCATCGTTGGCAGCCCTAGTCCCCAAACCGCTTCACCTCCCCCTTTCCTGATCTCTTTCCACCCGTAAACAAATGACAACTTTTAATTTGACCATAACAATTGTTTTTTCATCTGCTATATTTCTCGTTAGTTTCCGCATTAAACAGCTACTGTTAACCTCTGAATCTGTTGGTTTTTGGTTATTTCATGCATCCTACTATGTGAACTGGAAAAAGTTAAAAAGGGAATGCAATGCTCACTTCTTGCTTTAGACGAAGAACGATATCTAACCTCATGCGGTTGGAACAATTGCCCAAAACACCAAGAAATTTGGTGGTTGATGACTGATTAGTGATTTCCCCCTTAACACTGTTCATTTTTGTTTTTTTTAACATACTAGTAACTAATGCATGCTTTAAGTGCCTAGTAAGTAATATGGTAGCCCTTGTATCCCTAGAATAGCCTAGGAGCCTTATGGTTTGGCAAAAGGAAACAATAAACTTAGGATGGCTTATTGTTTAGTAAGTAACAATGTTCTGTTTAGTGTGGTCAGAGAAGCTCCCTGTTATTCCAAGAATGTTGTCCGAAGAAGCTTGATCCAAGCCAAGCGACTAACTATATTATGTCATCCTAGAAGCTGATTATTATGCTTCTTCTTGTCATTTTTATTGTTGATGTTATTGTCGTTGTTGTGAATGGTAAGTACGTAAAGAACTGATGAAGTGAGGGAGATGAGGAGAGGAAGATAAATCAATTTGATAGAAACAATGCAACTGAAATATCTGTCCAAGTCCAATGGTTTACTATTGACTATTTCCAAGTTAGGCCCTTTTTTTTTTCCCTCGATGATAGTAACTGGTGCTACTGAAATTAGAATAAATTGTTCTGGCTCTCCACATTATTGGTCCCTGTGAATAGTTAAGCATTGCAGCTGATTTTATACCTGAGAATAGCTGGACCTACCTCGTATTTCGAACACAATTGTTGACTGTGCCTGAGAATACAAAGATAAGGATTGGTTGTTTCGAATGTATTTCCTATAACATTTCATATTACAAAACACGAGGTAAATGGTACTCCCTCTGATTCATAATAAGTGTCGTTTTAGATATATTTTAATTATTCAAAATAAGTGTCATTTTTTACTTTGTATGCATGTTTATAATTTTAATCCCAAAATTACCC
>JANZXV010000008.1:27695612-27717736 GCA_027576455.1 Erythroxylum roigii
ATGGGCGACCGCTCAGCATTCACTTGGTCGGTCGGGCATTCGCCCAATCCGACCTTCAACCTCTACTACCACATTTCAACCAATCGAAATCATTCCCATTCACTTAAACTTTCATGACCCATACAAAAGTCATCAAAACTAACTCAATTCACTTGGTCGGTCACCATATCATTCTATTGTTCGGTCATTCACCATTGCATTTCTATAGATCGGGCATTCTATCGGTCATTCTATCGATCGACCATTCACCATATCATTTCCATAGATCGGTCAGTCACCACATCATTTCTAGCAATAGGTCATTCTATCGATCAATCATCATTTACAAAGTCTATTCTATCGGTCAGTCACTTCGTCTTTCCTATTCTGTCGCTCAGTCTTTCCTATCGATCGGCATTATCCGAACCGTCCAACATCGTGCGAGCACCATCTGTACTGATCGGCGGTATTATTAACTTGACCAATCGGCCTCATTACCGCTCGGCACCAACAGTATATCAATGTCATTATTACTTTCATTTCAATTTATCACAATTCCCAATCATTTCACTTTATCTATTCCTTTGTTCACTACAGCAGCTCTTCAGTGCAAACGCTCAGCAGTGCGATCGCTCGACCAAGACGATCATTCGGTAACGTAATAGCTCGGCTAGAGCATCGCTCGGCAACGCCATCGCTCGGCCAGATGTTCCTCGGCCAGCGCATCGCTCGGCCTCACTAATCCCATTCCACAGTTTAGTCGATCGGTTCTACCGATCGACCAGTTCAATATCAGTCAATGGATCGGTTCTAGCTTCAGTGCACAGTAACAAACACATTAATCCCTAATGCGGGGCGGGATGTTACATGCTAATTGGAGTCTTAAAGGCCGTCCTATATGTTGACAGGGCATCATCAAGCTTGAGAGCCCAGTCTTTCCAGTTAGGGTTCACCGTCTTCTCAAGAATGTCCTTGATCTCTTGATTTGATATTTTAGCTTAGCCTTTTGAGTGTGGATGGTAAGGTAAAGCAACCTTGTGACAAACTCCATATTTGGTTAAAAGATTACCCAGAAGCTTGTTGCAAAAGTGTGTACCTTCATCACTAATAATAGCCCTTGGAGTGCCGAATCTTGTGAAAATGTTTTTCTTTAGAAATCTGAGAACGACCCTGGCATCATTTGTTGGTGAAGCTATGGCTTCTACCCATTTTGATATGTAGTACATTGCCAAAAGGATATAAGAATGTCCGCAAGATTTGGAGAATGGTCCCATGAAGTCGATACCCCACAAATCGAAGAGTTCAACCCCAAAAATGTTGATCAAAGAAAGCTCATGAAAGCATGTCTTAGTGAAAGCATAGCTATCCTTATGAAGCGTAGGCCAATAGAAACCAGATTGGAGAACTTTTACTGTTGTTCTTGTTAGACCAAAGTGACCTCCATATGGTGATAAATGAAAATGCTCCAAAATTGCTAGGACTTCATCTTCTGGGATTCATCTTCGGATCACTTGATCGGGGCCTCTCTTGAACAGTAAAGGCTCAACCCATAGATAACTTTTCGCATCAAATAGGAATTTTTTTTTGGGATGGATTTAAATCCAGAGGAATTAAACATATAGCTAAATAATTCACCATATTGGCAAACCATGGAAGATTTTCATTGACTCTAAATAACTGCTCATTCGCAAAAGTCTCTTGGATAGGTATTGGTGGCTTTGATTCCTTAATCTCTAATCGAGATAGATGGTCGGCAATTGCATTTTCTGCCCCTTTTTTGTCTTTGATCTCCACAATAAACTCTTGCAAAAGTAACACCCATCAAATGAGTCACAGCTTGGCATCATACTTTTCAAACAAATTTCATATTACCGCATGATTTGTGAAAACCACAACCTTGGACCCAATGATATATGACCGAAACTTGTCCAAAGCAAACACAACTGCTAATATTTCCTTCTCTGTAGTTGTTTAATTTTGATGGGCATCATCCAAAGTCTGGTTAGAGTAGTAGATAACCCTGAACATTTTCTCTCGCGTTTGGCCTAAAGCTGCTCCCACTGCGAGGTCACTCGCATCACACATAATTTCAAACAGTTGATGCCAATCAGGTGTGATCATCACAGAAGCTGAAATCAACATTTTCTTGATCAACTCAAAAGCCTTCAATCATTTTTCCTTAAATTCAAATTTCACATCCTTCTCCAAGAGATTGCACAGGGGTTTAGCAATCTTAGAAGTCCTTGATGAATCTCCGGTAAAACCCTGCATGTCTAAAGAAACTACGGATACCTTTTACATTTTTCAGTGGAGGAAGCTTTTCAATAATTATTGTTTTGGCTCGGTCCACTTCAATGCTATGGGCAGATACTTTGTGACCCAACACAATTCCTTCCATCACCATAAAATGACATTTCTCCTAATTGAGCACCAAGTTGGTATCCTGACACCTTTACAACACTAGAGGCAGATTATGTAAGCACTTATCAAAAGAATCACCGAAAACAAAAAAAAATCATCCATAAATATCTCTATGAAATTCTCAATCATGTCAGAAAAGATAACCATCATGTAACGCTAAAATGTAGCAGGAGCATTGCAAAGACCGAAAGGTATGTGCCTAAATGCAAATGTGTCAAAAGGGCAAGTGAATGTGGTCTTTTCTTGATCTTCAGGTGCTATGGCTATTTGGTTATATCCCGAGTACCCATCTAGAAAACAGTGAAATACATGTCCAGCAAGTTTATCTAACATCTGATCTATGAATGGCAAAGGAAAACGGTCCTTCCTTGTGGCTTTGTTTAACTTCCTATAATCCATGCAAACCCTCCATCCAGTGATTGTCCTAGTGGAAATAGTCTCATTGTTATCATCTTTAACTACAGTGAATCCACCTCTTTTAGGAACAACCTGAGTAGGACTAACCCATGAACTATAAACAATTGGGTAAATGATTCCAGCCTTAAGCCACTTCTGAATTTTGTTCCTAACCACTTCCTTCATTGCTGGGTTCAATCTTCTTTGGGGTTCAATGCTAGGGATGAATAACTCCTCCATAAGAATTTTATGCATTACAATAGAAGGACTAATTCCCTTAATGTATGAAATTGACCAACCAATGCATTTTTTAACTCCCTTAACACCATAAGCAATTTTTCTTCTTTTAAAAGAGTCAATAAAGATGAAATAATGACAGGAAAAGTTTGATTAGCACCCAAGAATGCATATTTCAAATTTTCAGGCAAGGATTTCAAATCAATCGATGGGTGCACATCTTTCACTTCACCAACAACATCAGCATTAGTCACAAAAAGCAAAGGCTTAGTTTGATCAAAAATTTTCAAGCATTCAAAAGAATCCAATACCATCATAAAACAAGCATCATCATCATCCTTAGTATCTTTTCTAAACATACCTTCCAAACATGTCAATAATGGGTCTTTAGATATAAGGGAAGGAAAAGATGTTACCACATAAGAGGATATGACATCCACTTGGTTGCAAGTTAGTGTATTACTTGGATGTTTGAGTAATCTGTATATGTTGAACCTCACCTTCTCGTCATTTACATGCAAGGTTAGTTCCCTTTGTTGCACATCAATCACTGCGCCTCCGGTAGCCAAGAATGGTTGCCCAAGTATGATCAGGATCTCCTTATCTTCTTCCATGTGGAGCACCATAAAGTCTGCAGGGAGAATAAATTTATCTACACGAACAAGAACATCTTCTACAATACCTCGAGGATAAGTGAAAGAACGGTCGGCTAGTTGGAGGCAAATTGTCGATGCCTTGACTTCTCCTAATCCCAACTTTTGGAAGATGGAAAGAGGCATGAGATTTATACTTGCCCCCAAATCACAAAGCACTTTACCAAAATATGTGTTGTCGATCTCACACGAAATTGTGAAGCTTCCCGAATCTTCCAATTTCTGTGGTAATTTTCTTTGCAAGACTACACTACACTCCTCGGTCATTAATACTATCTTATAATCTCCAAATCTCCTCTTTTTGGTAACCATGTCTTTGATGAATTTTGCGTAATTCGGTACTTGCTCAATAGCTTCAATCAAAGGAATGTTGATCTTAAGTTTCTTAAAGATTTCAAGGAATTTTGCGAATTGATCATTGATTCTCTTCCGTTGAAATCTTTGAGGATATGGCAGCTTGGGGATGATTTTTGTTTACAGTTCCCCTTCTAGTTTTTTCTCCGAGTTAACTTCTTTCTCAACTTTTGTAGGTGCACTTGCTTCTTCACAAGCATTCTTTCCTTCGTTCTAGTTGGATTGAGTGGAGCTCTGTTCTTTAGGTTTCACCTCTTCCAATTCTTTTCCACTTCGAAGAATAATGGCCTTGCATTGCTCTCTCGGGTTAGTTTCAGTATTACCTAGAAATGTTCTCTGAATCAAATTCCCAACAGCATTTGCAAGTTGTCACATTTGAACTTGCAAACCCTTCACTGAAGTCCCAATACTGGTTATTTGCATCTTTAGCTCATCCATCTCCTTCTCGTTCTTGTGGAAACAGTTCCTTGTCTCAGTTAAAAAAGTGTCAATCATTTCTTCCAATGAGGGTCTCCATTCTCCCAGTGGTGGTCTATATCCAAGTAGGTGGGGCATGTTCTTTTGAATACCATAGTTATATTGCTCCTTAGAGTTGTAGCCTTGACCATATTGATTTCCCATTAGTTGTGACTTAAATCCCAAGTTCCTTTGGTTAACAAACTGGACTTGTTTCACCCTCTCATCATTGGTGTAGAATGATTGACTAGTAGCTGCCACCTGCTCATTCTGTCTTTCCTTTGACATGGATTTTGAAAATTAATTGGATAGGGCTGCCAATTGAGTAGATAACTGAGTCATTTGGTCTACTTCTAAAATTCCTCTCTTTCCATTAGTTCTCTCGGAGGGCCACTGGTAGCAGTTCGAAGCCATGTCTTCTAACAATGCACATGCTTATTGAGATGTTTTTCTCATCAGAGTACCACCTACTACTGCATCTACAATGGTTTGAGTCCAGCCATTCAACCCGTTGTAGAACATTTCCACTTATACCCACTCTTGATATCCGTGATGTGGACACTTTCTCAAAAGGTCTTCATACCTCTCCCAAGCTTTATGCAATGGTTCCATGTCATGCTGTCTAAATGTACTGATCTCAGCTTTTAACTTCGCAACTTTACCAGGTGGAAAGAATTTAATCAAGAACTGTTGTGCCACCTCTTTGCCAAGTTCGCATTCTGTCAGTAAAAATTGAATGAAGCCAATTCTTTGCTTTGTCTCGAAGAGAAAATGGGAACAAAGTGAGTCTAATGTCATCTTGCGTTGCCCCTTCAGTCTTGATAGTGTCACATAATTCCTGAAAGCTTGCAAGATGCTCATTTGGATCCTCCATTGGTGCCCCTCTAAACTGATTTATTTGAACCAAATTGATGAGTCTGGGCAAAATATAAAAATTCTGAGCATGAAAATTAGGTCTTTGGATACCGTGATACTTGTCTACCACTGTAGGCTGGAAATATTCTCTGATAGGACGTTGTTGTAACTATTCCTGTTCATTTCCATTATCTCCTCTTCCATTACCATCATTCAAATTAGCTGCACCAAGTCTGACCTCTAACTGAGCTAATCTTTGAACCATTTCCTTTCTCTCTCTTTGAATTCTCTGAAGTTCTTCTGCTTGATTTTCCATTTTCTTTTGCCGACGAATTGACTTTACTGTTCTTTCCAACTCTGGGTCAAAATGTCTTTCTTACCCTCTAGTGGTTAGGGGCATACAACCTCTTACACACAAGTTGCGCAAGAAAACGAAAATGCAAAAAGAAAAAGAAACAAATAAGTTACTCTAGGGATAAAAGGAAAAACAACAAGTAAATATCAAACTAGCTATAGAAACAAACATTCAAATATTAATCCTCGGCAACGGCGCCAAAAACTTGTTCGTAAACTGCAATTGCACGGTTGTCGAAGTAAGTAATAAATCGGTAAGAACCGAGTTGTATCCACAGGGATTAAGAGAAAATTCAAATCTATGCTAGCTAATAGTGTTTGAAAATGAGTTGGTGAAATTTTGGGAAATTAAAAGCAATGTAAAGAAGTTTTAAATACTCAAAGAAATTTCTAAGCAACTACCCAATTCAATGCAACTAAAATAACTGTGAATATGACAAATCTATGCAATAACTAATTAAGAAAAGAGTGCAACAATTGACTAATTAAAAGGTATTAACGTCAATGAAGAATGAATTTCTTTTAGGGAATGATATTTTTGCCAACCTTAATATTGAATTAGCTATCCTCCACAAATGAACAATCCTAACCTTGTAGGTTAATTTTAACAGTAATTAATCCCCTTCTCCCAAATGTGAATTAATTTATCCACTCTAGACATCACTTAAAAATCCCTTATTTAAATTCTTCCTAGAGTTTTTTAAGTCCCATACTCAAACCTTCAATTTTCACCTCCTAAGTTTCTTGGGTGTCCCAACTCACAAGAAAATCCTAGCCGAAATTTAATTCAATCCTTAAGCAAAAACCTTCTTTTTTCAAAGGTGAATTTATACCAAGCCAATTTCCAATAATCCAAAGGAAAAACAAATAAACCCAAGAAAAATCAACAAGTATATGAATATTGAGTCATGGATTCAACAAAATTCAATATTAAAGCATCAACACAATATCAAATCCCTAAGAGAAATTTAGGGTTCAACCACAAATCATCAAGCTAAGCAGCCTAAAAATATAAACCCTAGGCAAACTCATGAGGAATTAATTATAAATGAAGAATATGGAAGCTGCATTGTATTAGGATGGAGGCAGCTTGCGGCGTGGAAGTAGGTGTAGGGTTGCTGTGTAGGTCTTGGCTACAGGCGTGAATCCTTAGCTGGTGAGTGGCGTGGAGGTTGGGCCACGTGAAGTAGAGGGACCGTGAGTGGGATGGAATGAAGGCTGTGCGTTTGCGTAAGTGAGGATGTATGCTTCAGTGGGGTTGCGACAGTGAGTGAGAGAAGTGTGCGTGAAACTTTAATAGAGGAATTGCTGCGTGTGTGAAGTGTAAAGGCTGTGAGGGGTGCTGTGTGTGGAGGCGAGGAAGCGACAATCTAGGTGCGTGAAAGATTAGAGAGTTCAGCCTTCTTTTTGCTGGCCAAACGATGACGTTTCTTCTCTGCCAAAAATCCTCCAGCTGCTACGTTTCATGCATGAAACTCCTCCCTTTAAATGCCGATGATGATGTCGTATTGTTGGATTTTTAAAGGCCAACTGAGTTGCGTTTTAAAGCAAGGAGGACCTCCAAAGATATTGTTTGGTGTGCAAAGAAGGCTCTAAGGGCTGCCATTTTGGACAAGTTTTTGGCTATCCATTAAACACATTTGGCTATCTTTTTGGATAGCCTCTTTGATACTTCTCTAAGTCATTTCTTTTGTCACTTTGTTGTCTACATTATGGACAACCTTCCTAGCTCCCAATGGGTTCAAAACTTCATGCTTTAATCTTGTATTTGTATTCCATCATTAAATCTACGTGTAAAATTAATAAGAACACAAAATGAGCAATTAAACACAAAATAGGAATGAATTCAAATGAAATAACATATAAAATATAGCAAAACCTATTCATATCATAATTCCATATTAATTGCGGGTTAAGGCATGAAATGTAAACTTGTGACCATGTCAACAATCTATTAATTTTATCATATATTAATAGTGATATGCACTAAAATCTGGTAGATGACTCCAATTTTATCATATATTTCAATCTATTAATTTTACATATGTTTTATTGTGTCTTATTATAGTAATTACTGCAATCTCTAACTTTAAATATTATTAACAATGAGTTGAATTCAATTCAAAATGTTATATTTAGACTATTATAAAGACATAATATGTAATTTTTTTGTATTAAATTTTTGTATTAGTAAATTTTTTATTTCAATTAACCTAACATTTTTAATTTGATTTGGCTTTAAATCACTTGTGAATTTTAATTCTTTTTCAAGTTTTGAGTTTTTTAAACTTAAAATCATATATTTTTTAATTTTAAATTCTAAGTTTGTTTTGAATCTTGAGGAACCTATTGACCGAGATGGGTCCATACCAAAATGACAACTCTAAAGGAATTCAAGCAATGATTAAAAAATTCATTCGGTTAGACTGATTAAATCATAAAAATCGTGAATTGTCTAATTTTTTAATTCAGTTTTTAACTATTTATTTGATTTATTTTAATCATTCTTATTATTAAAAACTGATTAATTTATTATATCAATTTTATAAATTAATAAATTTGTATAAACTAAAATTAATTAATTAATATTCATATTTAACAACTTCTTTATTCAATTAAACTTTTTTTGCAAATAAGAAAAAATATATTTTAATTATATTATAAATTATTTATTTTTATTTAATATTTAAACGATTTTATTAACTTATCAACTTAAAGAAATCTTGCTTTAAGACCGCGTAAAGAATTTCTTCTATCTTCTATCTTAAGCTGTCGACCGACTTGCATGGAGCCTAACACTCATGTCTTTTATGTTTACGTGGACTGAACCGAAAAACTATGTCTCTCTCTCTATATATATATAATAAAGTAAGATTCTATGGGCCTGTGAAACTCTAGATCTTTAGTGATCAATTTTCAGATAAGCATGAATGAATAAAAGCTGAGGACGGCAAACTCTGGAACATAACTATCTTCAACTATATATATGTATATCACCGGCCATCTCAGTGTATAGCTCGAAGGCAAGATATAATCGCCAATAAACCATGTTCTCCAAAACTTGCCCCAAGAACGTGGCCAAGGAATGTGCGAGGCCTGTGGATTTTCCAGTTCCAAGCAAAACGCGGGTGAGTGACATCTTCAGGCGTTTTGATACCAATGGAGACGGGTATCTGAGCATGCAGGAGCTCAGACAAGCTTATAGTCTACTGGGTATCTCTTTCCCGTTAATTCGAGCTATTCGCGCACTTAAGCTTGCAGATGAAAATGGAGATGGATACATCAGCGAGAAAGAGTTTGAGAAGCTGGTTGTGATGAGAAACTAATTAGTGGAGTACGTAGACTACATCCATAGACTGTGTCTCGGGAAAGCGAAGGCTGGTTATAGTCATCCATCCCTCCCCCACTTGTTTCTTTTCCTTTTTTCTTTTATGTCTACTCTTAATGCTAGTTGATTACCTAGGGAGCTGAATACCATAGGAGAAGAAGAAGCATATATAATAGTTTTGTTCTGTTGATGCAGAGCACTTGGGAATCTCCGACTTAAAAATTAATGTAAATTGATCTATGGAGAAATTAAGTTTGGTTTTACAGTATTCTTAGTTCAGTTAGTAACTATATCATTATCTTATCTAAGAGCATTCTTACGCTTACCCCAACTTGATTTAATTTTATGCATCAGGAGATCTCAAACAGTTTATAAATTACTTTTCTTTTTATTAATAATGTCTTTAGTTTTAAAAAATTCAACCTTTATTCCCCATTTTACATGGAGAAGATTCATCTATATAATAAGGGTCGTAATGATTCTTCCATTTCTGATTTTTTTCTAGTAGATACGTTTTGGTTTGGAGGTAAGGTATTATGATTTTCATATTCAAAAGTTCTTTGATTTTATTCTAAATGTCTAACATTATTAAAGTATTTTACATTGATTGAAAATAAAAATATTAAAAGGTTAATAAATAATACGAGCTATCTAACCAAATGACGTCATCTTGACAATAACTAAATCCAAACTTAATTCTTGTTAATAGAATTACACTTGATTCATATTAAAAATTTTAATAAATATTAAGTGCGTAAGATTATTTGATCTACCCGGCCATATTGATTCATTGAAGATTTGGGTATTAGCACCACTTGCACCTATATATATTTACGAAGTTATATTTTATTTTGGTACACTTGAAAGTACAGAATATAGATAAGTTTATCAGGACTTTCTAAATCTTATCAAATATAAATGCAAACTTAATGCTTTTAAAATACATTATCATCATTAGCTCGGTGGACTTGAAGATAAAGGAGAATCATGTTAAAGCGTTCAAAGATAAGAGATCATCGTGGTCCAAAAAGAAGATGGCAATTTAATTTGGTTCTGTTAAAGTTACTTTGACAGAGTCGTATAATGCTGCTCCAAATAAGATGGAATGAAAAATAAAGCAAAATCTGGCTTCACCTGATATGGAACAAGTTCTCCACACTAGAAGGGGGAAAAACACTAATATTGGAGGTCCCGTGAGGTCTGAACTTTTGAGGATTCGGAAGGCAATCCTCACATGGGTTGTAAACATAAAGCATTTTGGTCTGGTCAAGGTGCTACAAGCACACCCTGTCAAATAATTCATGTTTCATTTGAGAAAGTAAGGTTTTTCAGGAATCAAATCCAGCATTAGGTAGGGTAATCCATAAGATCATATCCAATACCACCGAAAGAAACTGTTGAGTCAATGAAAAAAAGAGTGTTTACGCTTTTCGACGCAAACGGAGATGGACTACTCACCTTTCCAGAGATCATAGATGGATACAAGATTCTGGGTAAGTCGCACCCTGTCTGTGCAGCTTGGGGGGGCGCTTTGCCTTGCAGATGAAAATCACGACGGATGTCTCACAGAGCCGACCTGCCCAGGGCCCACTATGAGTCTAGACTATAACTTATATGTTTTAAGTTCGGTGGCTTATAACGTTAAAAAGGATAATACATTAAGGCAAAGAAAGAAAAGGAAGAGAAGAGAGGTATTATAGCTCACTCTGAATGGACGCTTGTCAGTTTGTCGAACGTGTGGCTTGTTTTGTCATCTCTGTTTGTTGAGATTAAATGACTTGAACGTTAATGACTTTAACGTTATAAACTATCTTTATAAATTTTTTTAAATAAAGAGAATTTTGTGATTTTCATGTTTATAAATAGCCATAAAATATTTAAGTATATTTTTACTTTTTAATTTCTTTATTTTTATTAATATATGTATTTAAAGTACTCAAACTTAAAAATTAGTAGCAAAAAATTTTACGTTTCTGTCTTCTAAATTCTGAGTATAATTTAAAGGTAAAGTTTCTAATTTTTTAAATATATTTTCACTCTTCGTTTTTTATTTATAATATTAGATATTAAATTTTTCTATTTATTTTTTTCTTGTATCATAGATATAATACCATTTATATATCTTGAGGTCATCAATGTCACAAGAAAAGTTGAATGGTTTAGCTATGTTATGTATTGAGAAGGATATGTTGGACAATATTGATCTTGATAATATTATTAATGATTTTGCATCTAGAAATGCACGGAGAAATTGTTTTTCATAAATCATGATCCTCTGTGTATTTGTTAGTGTTATGATCATTTAATATTTAGTTGATTATGTAAACCTATAAATTGAGTCATTTATGTTTCACACAAACATGTAAACTTAAGTATATTGTCGATTTATTGGGGCCCTTTTTTTAATTTCGCCCATGGCCTATAAAACGATAGAACAACCCTGAACACAAGTCCATATTGTGCTTGTATTTGCTTAGTAGCTCGTCTATCGTGCATTCAAAAGTTCATCTTAGGAACACGAGTCTAAAAGCTATGAATACTTGTTTAGTTTGAAGTTGTGTCCCTTTAAATGGAAGGTTTTTAAAGAATTCAAATGGACTGCTAGCCTACACGAAATGAAAGATAGGTTTGTTTTCAAACCATTTTCTAAATATAAGTCTATGTTTAACTTGTGTTCACCTAAAATTACTCTAAAACTTGTTCAAATTGCTCTAACTTGGTCAAGTTCGTTCCTTCTTTATTGGAGAACCAAACAAGGCTTGCAAATAAAATACAAATCACATTGAGTACTAAATCATATAAAAGTCATCCAAATAAAAGCAAAATGCTCTCGAAATCATGATAAGAACATAGTAGATTTTGCACTTATTAGGAAAAAACATTACACAAGCCTTAGCTTTTATAAATTAAATTCTAATTCTCTATATAAAATAAATGGACTAATTTCAAAGATCTATGAAAAAAAAGCACAAAACTAGGAAAAAAACAAATTCCAAGTATAAATTGAAAAAAAAACAATGTTTCAATCCTTTAATTTAATCAGGCAAACCAAACATTAAATAAAAAAGAAAATGAACAATAAGACATATGAAACAACCTATAATGCTTAAGATTATAAAATGAAATCAATGCAATATTAAACATTTTTAAACCTTATTAATGACTATAAGAAATCAACATTTGAAATGGGTAGTTTATAGTTAACAGATAGACAAACATTTAATCAAGATATTAAGCCATAAAATAATCATCAATGAGGAAACTAGAGAAAGGAGATGAAGAAACATGTAAATATATATATGTATGTATGTATGTATGTATGTATGTATGTACATATGTATGTAATATGTATATGATAATATATAACAAAGGAATGTAACTAAATTTTGAAGCTCCTAAATGAATCATTATATCTCTATTAGCGTTCTTCTCTCTTTTATTTTTTGGCTCTATGAGAGTTATGGTGACTAGAAGTGACTGTTTTAAGTAGGTTTAACAAATGTGAGTGACTGACAATGTTATTGGTGACAAGGAATAGAAATGCAAAGATTAAGAGTGACTAGCAACAACTTTGTGCAGCAAAAAACACTAGTTATAAATTATATTTATTTAGTTGGTAGAGAAAGATAATGTGAAGGTGATGAGAAAAGGAGAGATGTTTTACCATTGATGGTAAACGGTCGTTGAGATAGTAACAGTGACATAAATAAAGAAGAAAATAGAAAATTGAAGCTAAATATAAAAGGTTAAAGTAACAAAGAGAGGAAGATGTGGGGTGAGAATTGAAGAAAGAAGAAGACAAAATAAAGAGAATGTGGCAAAAAGAGGGGAAAAATACAGTGAAAGCTCTCAGATTGTGTGTAGCGGCTGGAATCATGTAATCTAATTTAAACATTTCTTACTAGTTCCTTTACATCTCAATCCCTTAAAGAATCATGTAATTTGAGTTAAACATTTTTTTTTTGTTTAAGATGCTAGTCTACATGTTTCTAAATTAGTTTTAATCTTTAAAATGTGTTTTATTAAGATATTCTTGACCATAAAATTTTTTTAACAGTGTTGTATTCTTATTTTGGATCGTTATTTTTTTTTGTTAAATCAGAAGAACAAATTAATAAACTTGAATATGTACATAGCGTTATTTTGGATCGTTATTTAGTCTTTGCTAATATTTTTTCTTTTTTTAATAAACTTTATTCTTTTGAAGTCTTCCATAATTTTTGTAAGTAGAAGTAGAAGAAGATGTTATGAGATACTAAAACCACTAAACCATTTATTACTCAAGAATACACTCATTTGTCTCATTCATTTAACTCATCTTTTTCACCTACTCCTTTGTTTGAAGATCCTAGTCCTAACTTTCATATTGCTATTTCAAAAGGTAAATATTATATTTGTCATCTCATTTTCTTATTTATATTCCTTGACCACTTATTATATTCTTCACTTCATTTATAGATAGAATCTCAGTGTCTACTTGTATTTGTGATGATTTATCTCATCTTAGTTTGCAAACTACTATGCAATAAGAAATGGAAACTTTGGATGAAAATGATACTTGGAAATCAGTAAACATTCCAACAAACAAATGGGCTATTGCTTACAAGTAGGTCTCAATGATCAAGGATAAGTTTAATGGTTTAGTAATATGCTTCAGTGCTTGCTTAGTTACTAAAAAATATGCTCAAATTAATGAATTTGATTTGTGCGACACTTCATTCCTAGTTTCTAAAGTGCATGTGTTCATTTATTTAATTTGAGATGACATTGATATTGAACTTCACATTAGTTGAATGTTAAAAACACATTTTCTTTATGGTGAAGTACATATTGATCAATAGGTAGGATATATTCCATGGATAAAACTAAAAAGCTTTATATATTCCAAAATTCCTTATATGAACTAAAACAAAGTGCTTTTGGTTAGTTTAAAAGATTTATTAAAGAAGTTTAAGAAGTAATTGTGACTATTATGTATCCTACCAACAATCAAACTTTGTTTCATTGGTCATTTATGTTGGTGATATTATAATTATTAGTAGTGATAATGTAGATATTTCCACCCTAAAAAATTTTCTTCGCACATATTTCAAATATAATACCTAGGCATATTGAAGTAATTCCTAAGAATTGAGGTTGTAAGTTAACAAAATGGTCATATATCAAGAAGCTCTTACCTCTCTAGGATTCTTAGTGATAAATGGAATTTCTTTTTATAAAACAACGGGTTCTTAATTCTAAATCTCCCTTATTGTCTTTTATCGAATATTCTTGCGATGAAGAGGTATGATCTTGTATTCCGATAGATCTGATGATGATTTCTTCGTGTTTTCCACTTCTTTGGACCCAATTCACCCTGGAGAATGAGTTCCACGTTTGGCATCACATCCTCGTGTCCCCTTTTACATAAAGCCTATGTTCACGTCCTTTTATGTTAATTTCTAGGGTTTTGGTTGATGCACGATCTTATGCATCACCGTGCATGAGACCGTGCATCACCAAGTTCTCTAAAAATTGCAAAAGTGCATGACCTCGGAGAAGTGTAAAAGTAGATGCATGAGCGTGCATCCCTTCTGTGCATCGAATCTTCATTTTATGTCGTGTTTTCGTTTGAATTCTTCTCCTTTAAGTCCATGATGTGTAAACACACTTGGAGCAAATTAAGTACCAAATATACAATAAAAGTGTAAAATATCAAGCAAAAAATAACAAATATGGGTGTAAAAATATAGTCAAATATCCATTTATCAATGCCTTCTCCTCTACAAATAGTTTGTATGAATAACAGGTTCCAGGAGTTGAGTGTGAACAGTTGAATTTTGGGAACAGTAGAAATCTTTAAAGAACCTCTCAACCTCTTTCAACAATTCCTATTGTTTGTATATCTTTCTCCCATCGTGCGTGGTGATTTCCTTTATATAGTTCTTCTGGGCAATTATGGAATTGAAGAAAAGTTTAGAGTTTTTATCACCTTCCTTTATCCACTTTATCTTGCCCTCTACTCCATTACACTGGCATGATTATTGAAAGGTTGCAAGTAGTCTTTCAAAGTAGTTTTTTTCTAAAGATAAGAGAGAACTATTGCCTAGATTATGGGATAGAATATTTTGAACTTGGGAGAGCTTGTCTTTGGCTACTGTAATGGCTTGAGTGGTGTTATTCCCTATCTATTTCTATAGACTTTAATCCCTCCCTGATTTTCTTAAGCTTTTGGATACATTTGAATTGGAGTGTTCCGTTTACATTAACTGTCACACCGCTACTTAAATAGTCCTAGAAACCCTCCACTTCAACCAGATAATTATTAAATCTAAAAGGAAAGCAACGCGCTTCACCTTTAAGAACAAATCACACGCCTTTAATAAGGTATGGTCTGAAAACATAGGATCTAAGAAAGAGACCTTAATTTCATGGAATTATTGTAACCATGTCTGATTGACCATAACCCATTCTAGCTTTTTCTTGAAAGACCATCCATTAGTTTTCTTATTACTCCAAGGGAAGAAGTGTCCATCCGCCTTGATGTCTAGGACTCCTAACTAATCAACATAATCCTTAGTAGTTTCTTAAAAAGAAGTGCCCCTCTACTTCAATTCTAAAACGAGTATAATTAAAATCACTTGTAATTAACCAAGGACCTACCACTCTTCTTTGAAAACATAGTAACCATTTCCAAAAGCTCAACCTCTACAAATTGGGGATCAAACACAACTATAATTCTGCCATAGGCATGAGCTTGAGAATTTGAAAGAAAACACCACTTATAACCTAGTTTATTAAGAAACTCAAGATTTTCTAATTTGATTTTTGTTTCCAAAATAGCAAATTTCCAAGTGTTTTCGTTAGCCAAAAAATCTCTTAGGGCCAAAACTATTTAACATTCTATATAACAATCATAAAGAAATAACTTTGGAGCCTTTACCTCTACTCCTAGTACCCTTCCTCTTTTTGACTCTAGTAAATTGTTCTTCAAATTCATTTCCCCCAACATTGCTCGAGGTTAAAGGGAACGTTCTTGCTTCCTTACCATCACCCTTTTCCCCCTCTTGTAGAGTTGTCTGTCCTTCCATTGGATCTTCATTAGTAGTATTTGTTTACGCTTTTTTCGTAGGCTAAAGTGGCTTATTTGAATCGGGCAGTGTTGGATCTTCTTTAAACACTTTCTAACTTAAGATCAGCTCATCATTTTTGCCTTTGTCCTCCTGCTCTACACGCATTAGTTCTATATAATCCCTTTTATTGAAAGTTTTCCCAGTTGCCTTCCACCTTTTGCCCTGTAACTTCAATGAAGCCTTCCAATGGTAGTCTATTATTACAATGTCTTCATATAATGTTCTATTCAAATCTAATCTCATGACAACAATTTGTTCTGGTAAATCCCTCGAAATGTCCATATTAATACATAGTCGAGCATAACCTAATATTTTTCTTTTTGCCATATTTTCATCCATACATAAAGGTTGTCCCAGATAACTTGCAATCATACTATGTTCCTTGTTAGTCCAATATTTCAAGGGGACATTATACAAGTTAACCCATAAAGGAACTGACTTGAGTTTTTTTGTTTCAACTTGGAACCTCAACTGCCAATTTTGAAGGAATAGTGGAAGATTCATCACATGTCAAAGGCCTTCTTCCAAGACTTTAAGGGCTTGAGCTTTAGAAGAAAAGGTAAATAATGCTAAGTTTTTATCAACTAGTAATACTCCCACCAACTTTTTGTTCTTCCAAATATTATTTGCCCATTTTTGCAACACTAAAAAAGGGGACCTTTTCTCTAAAAAGAATCCCACTAGAGAAGCCTCCCAAAATCAGGCTCCTTAAAAGACTTCCAAATCTGGCAAGACTATAACTCGACCCATGCCTTCCTTTGGAGGGGAGTAATGAAGTGTTGTGTCTCCATCTACATCAATCACTTGCTTCTAACCTTTCTTAAGATCAGAGGAGGAGGAGCCCTTCTTAGATTGTTTGGTATTAGCTAAGTTGCAAGAGGATAGCAAGGGAAAATCAACGGGAGAGTCCGCACAAAAGGGTGAGGGTTTAGGGCCTGCATGATGTTCAAAAGTAGAAGTGGAAAATATGCAGAGTTTGGAAAAAGTTTACAAAAAGTAGTTACTAAAAGAGAGGATGGAAAAGCTCCTATCAGAGAGAGAGGGACTCAGCAAGTACAATGGTCGAGTTTTTGTGGTTTGAAGGGGGGGAGGTTGATGAGAGCCGAGAGCCAGAAATGAAGAGAGGCACTAGACAGATAAGAGCTGAGAACTGGAGACGAAGATGGAAGAAACAGAGTGATCCTGTTTCTAGCTGGATGAAAAAATAATCAACCTAAGAGGCAAGACTCCATCTCTAAGGCATGGAGATGAAGGGAGATGGAGCACTGCTGCCGTGACAAAGCTTAGACTCTTGTAAGCTTAACAACTAACTCAATCCTTTTCTGTTAAATTTCCTTTCATTTCCATTTGTTGAACCTGGCTTCCAGCTTCTGCTGTAAAAGGCCCTGGGTCCTTAGTTCTTTCATGCATCTCGTTTTCTTCAGAAAAAAAAAAACCACTATTCGGTCACGATGACGTAAAGAGGGCATGATAACAGGGTAAAGTAGCTGATCAAAGGAATAAAGGCTTTAACTCTGAATCGACTTCGGATTATTTTCAGTTAGTATCGTCGGTATGAGTTTTTCATTTCATGCCACAAGCAAAAAATAGTGTCATAAACATCATCCTCCAAATTACTATCTTCAACGCGTGATACATTTAGGAGTGTCTTCAGCCACTCTTCATGAAGTGTTGAGAACTCTGACCTCTGTTCACTAGACTTGAAACTTCTTCCAAGTGATTTTTTCATCAGCTGACCTGCCATTGAGGCAGCTTCAACGACCTGCTCTGGTATCCCGGCCATTGTTGCCACCTGTAATCCATAGCTCTCTGGGCATGCCCCAGTGTTAAGCCGATAAAGAAAAACCAGATCCTGATCACCTCTAATCTTTTTAGAACTTGGTTTAAAAGCACAGGCCATATGTTGCAGAGTAACATGTGGATGACGAAAGAATTCCTTTGTGAGCGGATGATAGTGTGTTGCAAAAAGTAATCGACAATTGACATTCTCAACAAGATGGCGGAAAACCTGTTCGAATATGCACGGAGCATTAGCTCTATGATGGAGAAGACCGATAGACTAAGTTATTTCTCAATTTAACTATATTCTACTCCTTAATCAGATATTGATCGGATAGATACCGAGGTCGTAAACACACAACTTGTACCTGCACCAGCATTATAAATACATTCTGCAGCAATGCATTTCCTAAAGTGACATGCATTTCTTGCCTTTGTAATTTCTACATTCCTTCAGACTGTTTATCTAAGGTCAGAAAAGATCGGAAATCATTGCAATTCAGATCACCTTTGTAAATTCAACAATGTAACACCATTAATTTGCCCATGAGCTAGTATGATTATGAGAATAAATAATCTGGGATACCATTTTAATTCTTAGAAAATTTAATGCACAAGTAAATTAAATACAACATGCTCAAAGAAAGTGATCTCACAGCATAAGCAATGGCATATCCATCAAAGGTGCTTGTTCCTCGACCCAGCTCATCAAGAAGAACAAGAGAGTCTTGAGTGGCATTTTGAAGAACTGAAGCTGTTTCTGCACACTCAACAAGAAATGTACCTGGAAAAGACAAGATTCATTTCCAGTTTGCACAATCAGGATGTGTCTTTGGGAAGCTTATTGTGACACTCTAATGTATGACATGACTGTCCGTGTGCATTTCAAAAGTTGAAATTGAAAAGGGTAACATCATATCCAAGACACAATTGTAAAACGGTTCAACCCTGAGATACCAAAATCTACCAACAGTGAGACAGTAGTGAAATTGATGCAAAAGAACTTATTTATAAACAAAATAAAAGAGGCTACATCATTCAACCACAAGCTTTAATTTGATAGAATGAAAAGTGGGAGTTGAAGTAAGAAGTTTTCCCTTACAGAGACAGGGGTTAATAATAAGTTAGACATACTGTACTAATTTGCTCAAATTTTAAAATTATTTATAGTTTAAAAATTCCTATCAAAATAGGATTCAATACTAAATTTTGAATATCTTAGTTTGATAAGCCCCAAATCAAATTCGTGCATGCAAGGAAGGGCAAGAAGGATTGACCACCCAAATAGTGTCCGGCTCAGCAGTTAGTTATTGAGTCAGTTTTTTTTCTTTTAGTTGGAGTCTGTAGTTAGTCTGGTTTGTTATGAGAATAGCCTGAGTGCCAGCCTACTGATTGCTAGAGGAATGATTAGGCATGGCTGTTATGACATCTGTTATGGTGGTTTGTTAACCACCGAGTATATACAAGGAAGGCAAATATGGCTGGAAAAAGGCGAGCAGAATCAAAATTAATTGGTGATCTGTAGGGTCCAGGGAGAGAGGTAGCCTCTCAAAGCCACTGTCATCCTATCTTACTGATCTTTTTATCAATATAAGCCCCATCTATTTCCTGATTTTCTTTATGATAATCTGTGGGTAAGGACTGGGTCTTCTCTACAAGGATAAAGGCTCTAACTTTTCTATATATATGAATTCAACCCTTATATAATGCAGGCCTCAAATTTATCTACCTGGGTGGTCTGATGCTTTCTTCTAAGAGATTTTTGGATCTTAGGTGGGATCCCTAGTTTTCTATCCTATGAGTGATTCCTAGTTTCTGTCCTATGAGTGATTCCTAGAACACCATTGTTTGTTTCGTTCCTAAAATTCCAGGAATTTTCCAGCTTAAGTTCCCAGCAATCCAATTCTGAAGTTTCACAACTGTTACTGCAATCTGAATTTCCAGCAACCTAACAATACCCAAGAGCCCAGATTCCTTGTTTTTTTTAAAGTTTTTTGCCACTAGTTTGATATCTTTTCTATTCATCCAACATCACAAAAACCACCAGAAAAGGTGCTTTAAATTCAAAATCTTGAATACTTACTCCAAAGAATATAAGATAGTCGAGGAAAAATAACCCATACGTACAAAGAAACAAATTTGGATATTAAAAAGAGAAGCATACTAATAAAAAGGTTAAAAACTTTTATCCTCATCTAACTTACTTTCACCAGTCATAATTCGATCGGTGGCACCAAGCCTAGTGAAAATGATGTCAACGAGTGAAAGGATGCAGTTCTCACCAGGCACAAAACAACCAAGCTGCAATACAACATAACTAGAGCATAAGGTGTAGACTTCAAATGTAGGCTGAATATGAGAGTTTGCTGTGGATTTATTACCATACACATGAGAGGATACTGGCCAACCATGCATAAGTTTATAAATTCTGAACAGTAACAAGCCTAACCTGCGCCAGTATAACAGCAAGACATGTGGCACGCAGAAGTGTTGATTTTCCACCCATGTTTGGCCCAGTCAACAATAAAGTGCGAGGATGATAACCATCTACATCCTCGCCTAGGAACAAGTCATTTGGAACAGGCGTTACTCCATGCTCTCTGAGGGCAAATGGATGCCATAGCCCTCTTATTTTAATAACAGGTCCTCCAGCCTTTTGTTTGGAAGTTGTGATTTTTGACTCAGGTAAAATGACAGGTCTACACATGGAACCACATGATATAGTTGCTATAACTGCAAAGGATCTCAGCACATCAATACAACTGATAGCATGAATGACTTCACACCATTCTGTAGCTTTCTCAATAAATAGCTCGATCAGTATTGAAAGTGTTTCAGCCTCTGAATCTGTCACTTCGTGATTCTGGACCATTTGTTCATATCAACAATATGTCAGGAATAGGTAAGAAACTAAAAAACCAATATCATGAGTAAATTAGCAAAATACAGATATATAAGTAGTCAAATTGTTTAATAACAGCAAAATGAATAATGTGTCTCTATAGTGCTGTATGCTTGTGGAGACAGACCTAATGCAAAAATTAGAAAGGATACTCTTAGAATATTCAGAAATTGACTGTAGTCACATTTGATTTACTAAAATCTTAGTTAACCCCAATTTTAGTCTATAAATCAAGAGACGCTATTACCTAATATGTGCATCAGTCTTCTTTTCCTTGTACTATCAATAAGAAACATATAGCCTTTTGGTAGGTGTGTCCGTGGACGAAAGCCTTTATGGCCAAACCACAGAATATTATGTCTATTTTTTCTTTTACATTCTTTCCTTTTACATATGTATTAACCAGCTGGTTTCTGTACAAGTCAAATGTTTTTATTCGAACCCTTGTGAGTTCAAGACTTCATGACTTGAAGGTGTTGTTGGTTAGGTGAATTCCTTCGTAAGTGAGAAGATTGTTTTGATTGTTGGCTTGGTGAATCTCTTCCCAAACGAGAAGAGTTCTTTTATTATTTGTTCAGCTCAGGAAGGGTGGTTTGATGGATCTCTTCCCAGGTGAGGAGAGTACTGTTGGCTCAGTGAATTTGTTCTGAAGTAAAAAGAGCTTATGTTATTAATTACTTTTATATGTAACAAGTTGAAGCATCTATTGATGTAATCATGCCAAACTTGGATCCTGAGCCAATTAAGGATATTTCCAATTTGAAGACATATGCACGAAGAAAGAAGATGAAAGAAGCGCTCAACTTATTCATTCTCAAACTCATTAATCAAGAAGAATCAAGGTTGAACACAAAAGAAAATTGGAAGAATATCTTAAGTCTCAACCCAATTGGAGAGCTCACTATAAGCCCAAGAATCAACCAAGATTTCAGCACCATTTCAACCCAACTTTAGGCTAATTTTGAGCCCATTTAAGGTCCACATTCTAGAAGAGATGGGCAGTCAAGATCTGAACACACAAGTGGTTGAATTATTCCATCTTTTCCACCTTTTAGAAAAGTTCAGCAGCTACCATCAAGTTGCACAAGTTGCTGAATTTTTAATTGTGAAAGTTGTACAAGTTGTTTAGCTTTTAAGAATATTTTAGCCTTTCTACCCTCCTAAGGCCAGCCACTCCACCTATAAATAGGGGTGTTATTGCTCTTGTGGAGCAGATTTTTTGAGCATTAAAACCCATGAGTGTTTTCACTTCTTGAATTCCATTTTCTTTATAGATTGTGGTAGCATTATACAACCTA
>JANZXV010000008.1:27731777-27744218 GCA_027576455.1 Erythroxylum roigii
ATAATGACCCAGAAAAATAATTGATACTTGACTAACAAATAAATTAAAATAAAGAACAAAATCTCACAACATACAAAATTCAATAAATAAGATTCCGTAAATCAAGAAATAAAATTTAATTACTCAACATTATAATTTTCCCTCGAATTGTTACTGATATTGGAACTGTCGTGAGTATCCTCAGAATTTGATTCATCTCTCACGCACTGCCGCTTGTGTTGGTCTCTGTGCTAATTTCCCTGTGTTGTGCGCCTGTTTATTTCGTGACTGACGCAGCTGAACCTCACATGAGTTAAGAGAAGCTTGCGTCTGTGCCCTCCAATGCTGTTTACACTGTGGCTTGATTAGACAATTATTTTGTCTTAGTGGTTTCTACAATCATCTGATCTGCGTTATGTCTCCAGCTGTTTAGCTCTTGATATTTCTAGTTTGCGCATGTCTCAATTTGATTTGACCATTTAGCTCATCCATTTATTCTTCTGTAGCTGATGCCCATGGCTCATTTGCGTCACTATCTCCTGTTGCTTCGTGATGTTATTTCCCTCCTTATGCGTGATTTGCGTCTCGTTGATTTAATTGCTTTCAGCCTTTCCAGTGTGTTGTCTTATGCTTTGTTGCTTTCCTTAAGTTGACGCCTCTCTTTGTTTTATTGCTGATTTTACTGCCGTGTCTTGCTCGGTTGCTCCTCTATGGCTTGTTGATTTTAATTCTCCAAACGTCTACAGCGTCCACGTTTCACGCTCTCCTCTTGCTGTCCGTTGATATTGTTGCAGCCTTCCTATGATTTTGCGTTGTTCCTTTTTTATTTTCCATTTGCTCCTCCACGTGACTTGCGTCCCTCCTTGGCTATGCGTGAATTGCCATTTAACAATGGCACGTAGCTCTCTAGTCTTTAATTTCCGTGTTGCTGGCTTTCAATTGCGTTTATTAAATGCCCCACTCATCATTTTAATTTGCTTTCTCCCTTGCGTGCGTCTGGCTTCTATCTATCTTTGGCCATTTAATATGCTCCTTGGGCTGTTGATTGATGTTGACAATTTAATTTGTCTCTCTTAAAAACGTTGATTCCTCATGTTGTTGATTTTTCCAATTAAAATGCTACTCTCTTGGCTTCCTTACAATTTTCTTTGTCTTACTCCATGAAGAAAAACGAGTATTGATTTTCGAAAAATGCCTCAATTGGGGTGTTTTTGACCCACTTTAATTTCTTTACTCCAAAATTGTACCTAAAATCAAATATAAATTAAAGTGAGTATCTTAAGCATTTTTGTATCAATAATTGCTAACTGAAAATAATAAAAAAATATCAATAAATAAGCACATATCAATGCCATTCAAGTTAACTAATGCTCCAGCTGCATTCATGGATCTAATGAATAGAGTGTTTAGGCCCTATTTAGACCACTTTGTTGTGGTATTCATAAATGATATCCTAGTCTATTGTAAGAATGAACATGATCATGTTTCATCATCTCCGGATTGTGTTATAAACTCTACAGGAAAAACAATTGTATGATAAGCTGAGTAAGTGTGATTTCTGGCTTCGAGAAGTATCTTTTCTAGGACATGTTTCTTCTTAAGGGATTAGGGTTGATCCTAGTAAGATTAAAGCAATTTTTAACTGAAAACTGTCATAGAATATGACAGAAGTAACAAGTTTTCTAGGTTTGGCAGGTTACTATCACCGATTTATGAAGGAGTTTTCGGTGATAGCTTCCCCTTTGACTAAATTACTATGGAAAGGGGTGAAGTATGAATGGTCTAATAAATGTCAAACCAACTTTGATTAACTAAAGAGAATGCTTACTGAAGCTCTTATGTTGGCTCAACCCACTTCTATTAAGGAGTATGTTATGTATAGTGATACATCTAGAAATGGTTTGGGCTGTGTTTTGATGCAGGATGGAAAAGTAGTTGCATATGCTTCGAGGCAATTAAAACTTCATGAATAGAACTACCCTACACATGATCTTGAGCTTGCAGTGATAATGTTTGCTTTGAAAATTTGGTGACACTACTTGTATGGTGAAAAGTGTAGGATCTTCACTGATTATAAGAGTTTGAAGTATCTGCTTACCCAAAAGGAACTTAATCTTAGACAATGACGTTGGTTGGAATTATTTAAAGATTATGACTGCATTGTGGATTATCATCTGGGTAAGGCTATGGCTGGTTCCTTAAGTCGGAAGACCATTTCGGCTTTGTCAGTGCAGCAGGTGAATGAGGACTTGTATCTGATGGAGCTTTAATAGCTCACTTGAAAGCTAGGTCTACCTTGAAGCAAGAGATTTGTGATGCTCAGAGATTTGATGATAAGTTGCAACAACTTATCTTGGCTACTTGGGAAGGCAAATAGCCTGATTCTTCTGTGAAAAGAGATGGTGATTTGTATTACAAATATCGATTGTGTGTGCCAGCAAATGATGAATTAAAGAGAAAGTTATTGTCTGAGGCCCATAATAATGTATTTACTATGCATCCTAGTGGAAATAAGATGTATCAAGATCTAAAGCAGCATTTCTGGTGGTCGGGTATGAAACGGGATGTTATGTATCCAAATGTTTGACATGTCAGCAAGTTAAAGTTGAACATCAGGTTCCATCTGGTTTGTTATAACCTATTTCGATTCCTCAATGGAAATGGGATAACATTACTATGGATTTTGTCACTAAACTTTCTCTCACTCAAAGGAAGCATGACATTGTATGGGTGATTGTAAATAAGTTCACTAAGTCTGGTCATTTTCTGCCTATTCGTCTTAATTATTCTTTGGATAGGCTCGCATAGTGAGGTTGCATGGGGGTACCACTATCTATTATTCCTGATCGTGATCCTCGATTTACTTTGAGATTCTGAAAAAGTCTACAAAAGGCTTTGGGTACTCAAGTTAAGTTCAGTATCACTTTCCATCCCTAGACAGATGGACAATCTGAATGGGTTATCCAGATATTAGAAGATATGCTTTGTGGCTATGTGTTAGAATTCTCAGAAAGTTGGGATAATTATCTTGCACTGATAGAGTTTGCTTACAACAATAGTTATCATATTAGCATTGGCATAATGCCATATGAAGCTCTATATGGTAGGAAGTGTAGAACTCCAATGTGTTGGACAGAATTAAGTGAAAATAAGATGATCGGGCCTGATAATATGAAAGATACTGAAGAAAAAGTTTAAGTTATTTAGCGAAGATTGAAGCCTAGCAGTGATAGGTAGAAATAATATGCTGACCTAAAAAGAAGAGATATTGAGTATTAGGTAGGGGATAAGGTATTCTTGAAAGTATCACCATGCAAACACATACTTCGGTTTAGGAAGAAAGGTAAGTTCAGCCCACGATATATCGATCCTTATAAGATCCTTAAGAGAGTCAAACCAATAGCTTATTAGTTGGCTCTTCTTGGAGAGTTAGCCAAGTTACCTAATGTGTTTGATGTTTCGATGTTGAGAAGATATAGGTCAGATGATTCACATAAGATTCCTACACAAGAAATTCAAGTACAACCGGATTTGACTTATGAAGAAGGGCCTGTATTTATTTTAACCAGAGAAGTTTGACAACTCTGAAACAAGCAAATACCTTTGGTGAAAGTACCCTGGCAACACCATGAACTCGAGGAAGCAACATGGGAACCAGAAGAGACCATAAGGGCCCAGTATCCTTAACTATTTTGATTAAGTATGAATTTCGAGGAAGAAATTATTTTAAAGGGAAGAGAACTATAAGGCCCCAAATTGTACCCTAGTTGGAATATTACATGTTCATGAAAGTACATGTATGATAGGTATTAAAATTTGTGAGATGATTGAGAATTGCATTTGACTTGAATTTTGGGTTTAATGGATCCTACTTAGTGAATTGAAATTAATTGATACCATTAGAGAATTGAGGTATTAAAATGTACATTTGGACTAAGAAAAGTGTCAAGTGGCAAGATAAGTTGGTACATGAAAATTGGAATGACTAAGCGTATGAGTTAGTGACATTTGGCATAGTTGACGCATTAACAAATGACATAGTTAGTAAATTGACAAGTGGCAGCAATAAGTGAGAGATAAATGGCTTAATATATTGTTGACATTTCGCAGCTCCAATGTGGGCCAAATGAAGAACATGCATAGTGACACATGTTGTTACAATTTGATGACACCTAGCAATGTAAGAGGCAAGTTTCTGCTAGAGTAATTGTTTTGCTCATCCTTCACTATCTTGTACTCTCTCCACCAAAACTCTCTCATTTCCTCTCAACTTCTGGAGTTTTTAGGATCATTTTTTCTTGGAATCCTTGTAAGTTACTACATCAAAAAAGCTACTTTATACTATATTTTATGTTGTTGTCATCTTAATGTTAAGATCATCTTACATCTACCTAGATTTCGGAAGTGTTTTGGTTACATGAAGGGTTGGTTTGGTTAGTTCTTTGAAGAAGGAACTTGAAGGCAATTAGGTAAGGGATTACTAAACTTGATATCATGTAGTATTACAAGTTTTATGGTAAGTGAATTGGTTTGAAATATATATTAAGATGATGATAAATGAATGCTAAAAAAATGACATATGTATGACAACTTCTGGTTTGGTTTTGATGTGTGGAGGATATTGATTTGTAAGTTACTTAATGAATGATTTTTGAATTGGTTTGGACATGAGTTTGATTAGGTATTGAAGCATGAATAAGGTATAATTGAAGTGAAATTGATGGACTTTAGTGAAGGTGTATCGAATGGAAGTAAAGAAGTCAAGTTTTGGAAACAATTTGGAGGTTATGGGTGAGTGAACCTTGGATTCACTTATCCCACGATCGTGGGATTTACAAGGCTTATTCCCACAGTCTTCGGAAGTACTTAGGAAGTGTAAAATGTTGGTTTTAGACAATTATTGGACTATATAAGGTTAAGGTACTTAATAATGGTTTATATGGACTTAATTTTGAAAATGAACCTAGTTTGATGTGAAATAAGTTCATTAAAGGTTATATAAGATTTGGATTTTTAATTGAAGTAATAACTTAAAGAAGGTGTTATTAGATAACAAAGTATCTAATTTTGGAACTTATAGGTTGTTAAAGGAATGAAGTTTATTTAAGAATGTTAATGTGTTTTAAAGAACAAAAGTAACATGTTAGTTATAAATGTTTGTGAATTGGGAACTTGAGTGATTATAGGTATTATGTAATGACTTAATGTTTTATTGATATATTGATGTAAATGCTTATGTTCTTAAGGTATATTGAGTTTGTTCAAGTGAGAATGAATGTGTTCAATTTGAGCATAAGAAAATGAATTCATACTTATGCATTATTTCACTGTTATGTGATTGTGATATTGTAATAATTTCGGACCTTCAAATGTCCGAGGAGTTTGATAATTAGGATTGTATTGGAAGTGCTTTCTTATAAGGCATGTTAAGTTTGATCAAATGAATAAGGTCATATGTTATGCCATACATCACTTATATGAAATTCTAAAATCTAAAATGGTTTGTTTTAAAACTGTTAAGTCCTAGTCGAGGATAAATAGGCATACTTAGAAGGGTCTACAGCTACTCCTGTAACCAGATACTAAGGTGTCTTTTGTAACCAGACACTAAGGTGTTGTCTATGCCAGACACTCCAATGTCTTCTAATTTTAGACACTTACGTGTCTTTTGTTTCAGATACTTACGTCTCTTCTGTTTCAGATACCAATCATGGTATCTTCTGTTCTGGTCCCGTTATCCACTTCTGTACAAAAGATTAGCAGTCCAATTTGTTTTATATTCTTATACATTCAGTTTTGATATAAGAAAATTTTGTTCTGATAAAAGATAAGCTCTGATTTGATACAAAACAAGTTCTATTCTGACATAAGTCATACTTTGATCTGAAAGGATTATATCTTATTCTAGTTTTCAATTCTGATACTTGTACATTCTATTATGATATTTATGAGTTTTGTTCTGATGCAAGAATGTTCTGTATTGATTGACGAATCATATTATGTTCTGAGACATAATGTTTGGATTACTCTAAATTATGATCTGTATATATGCATGTTAGACAACCGTTAGAAACAGTTGCCTTTATGCATTATGTTTAGTTATTCCCCACTAAGCTATATGCTTAGCACGATAGTTTTGCCTCCATGTAGGTTCTGATAAAAAGGTTTGAGACTGGGACAAAGACAACCGCAGGGGCCAAGAAGAATGTGTTATGTTTTGGAAGTTGTTTTGTTTGAGTTTTTTAGTTGTATCTGACAATATGAGACAGTTTGTATTTTGTTTAATGGTTTGTAATAACCTTATTACAGGATGGATTATGTTTAAGGCATGTATGTTGATAAGTTCATTATAAATGATATATATTATGTTTTGTTTACTACAACATTTAATGATATGAATGTATGTTTGCTTGAGTTTTTGGAAATGCATGTAAGGAATGTTTGGTATGTTTTGGATTGTTTCAGTTATGTTTTGTGTAGCATCTACATATCCTCCCAGAGGGTATGTGGTTGTTACATATCCTATGCTAGTAATGGAAATCAACCAATTCCTTTATGTTTAGTAAACATGATTACGAAATTCAAAACCTAGAAAATTATGATATTAATGTTAAAAATTTTGTAGTATGATAGATATCATATTTTCAATTTTGTAACTTTTTTTGTTTAAAAGATGTCAACTAAGACTTGGTTCACATACTTTAAAAAAAAGAGTTCTAGAGGACTATGAAAACAATCAAATCATGATTAACATATAATTTCATAATTTTCATTTTTCACATGACTAAATTTAATGATTTTTCATCAAAGTAATTTTTGGCTAAACACTTAAAGATTAGCAATAATCATCAATAATTCATAATAAAATATATGTACAAATTATTTATTCAAAACACAAGCTCTGATACCATAAGAAAAACATAATCTTTATGACATAAAATCAAAATTGTCATCCATAACTTTAAGATCTTGAATAAATAATTATCAATTAGGGTATAATGTTGTGTACCTAATGCAGAAGACATCACTATCATAGAAAGATCAAGAAACTCACTGCTTTCTTTAATATTGGTTTCTCTCTTTTAACTCTCTTTCTGTTATAGATACTTGATAGAATAAACTTTCTATAACCCTAATAAGTAGAAAAAGGACCAATTTATATATCGATAACCTTTAATTTGGTACATCTATACAATGAATATTAAATGAACTATGAAAAGAAAACAAAGAACAATCGGTTAAGCTAACAAGTAATAAGTTCAGTAAATAAACAAGAAAATAAGCAACAAATGAAAAATAGAACGAGCAAACAAAGATCGAATGAGGGAGTGTGGTTGGTGTTTTGCCCCTCTTAAGCTTCTCGCATTAGTTCTTGCCTTCTACTTCAGCTTGTTCTCACCCAACATAATGGTTACTCAAGTTCAATGCATTCAGCTCTAGTTCTCGCTTTCGGCCTCTATCCCTAGCTTCCACCTCTCTATTGTGTTTCTCTCTTCTTCACCAACTCACTCTGTTTCTATTTTCTTCTTCCCTTCTTTCTCTCTATCCCACTCTTCTCGAATGTATCTGTTTGGTGTGTTGAGTGAAGAATGAAGAGTGGCCGCCACCCTCCTATCTTTTCTATTTGTAGCGTCGTCTAGGTTTAGGTTTTCATGTTGTCCCTCCCACACATGACACGTAACAAGTTGATAAATTAAAGAAAAATAGGTCACGGAAGTGCATGAAGTGGTCACGGGTGTGCATGAGGTGGTCACGGTGGTGACAAGTTTAGTCACCACCATGACTAACTTGTCATGGTGAGTGACTTAACATGTCACAATGGTGACTGTGACTTAACATGTCATGATGGTGACAAGTTAGTTTTTTTCCTTTCATGCGAATTACGTCAACTTTCCCTTTCCCTTCAACCTTCAGGCAAAATTTACAAAATAATCCAATTAACATCTATGCAATATTCACACCATTTCCACTCAATTTACCTCACATTTGGATCAAAACACAAGGATTTGTAAGTAAAATTAAGATATGAAAGCAATTAAAAGCAATAGAAACTAGACACAACAAGCTTAGCCAGCCTTGACCGTTTATACTTCTTTTAAATCAAAATTGAAAAAACGTCATTTTTTACATTCCCTTTGGTCCACTGGCCAGGATAGCCCTAGCTCGAGCTCGACCCGTGGCCCAGTCCGGCCAAGTAGTCTTGGCCTGTGGCCCAGGCAACTCGAACCAAACACGGGCCGAGCGAAGACTGCCATCCCTACCAAGGGGTGAAATATCGGTATCATCGAACCTAGGGAGATGTTTCTAACGCTCTCCCATGATATGATAATATTGATGGATAGAATGACCGCATCATATAGAAGCCTTGAGAAAGCATAAGGCATAAGAATCGTAACTCTAAATTAAAAGAATCCAATAAAGCAGAATACCGGTTAAAGCGGACATAGAGGGTTCTAGAGGAGATTAAGTGTCCACCTAAAGAAATGATTACCTATGTTGTCTTTCTCTTGCAAAGGGCAGCCTATGATTGGTGGAAACTATTCCTACTGCATCCTCAGATGCCTAACCCTCTAACTTGGGAGTTCTTTTCTCAAGAGTTGAAAAAGAAGTATGTCTCAAAAGCTTATAAAGCAACTCAATGGAAGCAACTTCTGAATTTGAGACAAAGAAACCTATCTGTGGCTAAGCATGAAAAGGAGTTTAGTTGGCTCATCAGATATGCACCAGAGCCTGTTCTAACAGAGACATTTCGACACTGACAATTTGAGGATGGATTGAATGATTCCATCCAAGACCACTTAGTGGCAATAACTTGCCGACAACAGGTAAGTTACTATTAGCTGGTTGAAGCAGCTATCAAAGTAGAGAAGAGATAGCCAAGAGAGCAACAACACACACACACACACACACGCACAAAATTACCCTTTACCCAAAAAAAAAGACCTTTCAATGAAGAATTTCTCATCAAGGAAATGAATTCAGAAGTAAGAGAATTAATTATATATATTGATTTTCGAAAAGAATTTTTTTAAAATTTTTGTTTATGATTTTTAAAAAGTGAAAATTGTAAGCAATAATATCTCAATTTTCTTTCAATTTTTAGACTAAAAAAGAAGATTTGGGATTATCCATCTCAAGAATTACTTAAAAAAATATTGAGACCTGAACTTTAATTTTTTATAAAAATGTATCAAAATGAGTTTTGAAATTTTGAACATTATTAATTGAGTTTGAGAAGGTCACAACCTTCAATTCCCTCTTAAATTTAGGAACTTTGTGAGCTTAATATTCGATTTTTTGGATTTGTTAGGCTTTTATCCTTTATGAGATTTAATATGGACTAAATATTAGAATTCGTAAACTTACTTGATTTTTAGTTTGATTTACCTTTATTGTTTGGGTTTTGTTAGATTTGTTAATTATATTTAAATAGACTTACTGGAATTTAACTTTTTGTATGGTTTCATTGGACTTCTTGAAGGTCTATAGGACTTGGGCTTTTTAAGGCAGATCTATGAATACAGTTGTAGCATATTCTCTGCCGCGTCTTGAGTCTGATGAAATCAGAATTGCACCCAATAGTTCTCCACAAACGTGGGTTTATATTAACCGCCGTAAGAAAAATTATTTTTTGTAAAATCATAAAGTCAAAGACCCACAACACGGTACAACTTTGTTATTGTCAAGCTCAAGAAGTACCTCCTCTCGACCTCTTGACGATAATCTCATAACCAAGGAGAATTGTAAATCGGAGTCACGACAGACTTGACTTGGAGGTACTTGTGAAGGGCGTCCATTCCTAGCTCCCTTCCGAACCCACTCATCTTATATCCTCCGTAGGGACAGTCACTATCGAAACCGAAATAACAATTGATCCAAATGACGCCTGCACGAATTGATCTCGATACGGTGTTCGCCACATCCAAATTCTTGGTAACAATGCCAGCAGCTAGCCCGTACCTTGTGTCATTTGCCCTCTTAATTGCTTCATCTACAGTTCTGCAGTTAAACGTTTCGAGTCTAAGCTACAGAAACAAAAACTGTCCTAGCTAGTTCAAGTTTTATATTACATTTGATCGATGTATTACTTACTTGAACTTCATTAGGGACATAACAGGTCCAAAAATTTCATCCTTCGCTATCAGCATATCCTCCTGAACACAAAATTGGGATAAAGTCATTTATCAGAATAAAGCTTCTATAATTAAAAGTCCAGGAATTTGCTGGAGTTCAAGGGTAAGCAGCTACCTTAACATCGGTGAAAACTGTGGGCTGAATGTAATATCCGATCTCGCCTATAGGCTTACCACCAGTTAACAAGGTCGCACCTTCTCTTTTTCCGTGCTCGACGTAAGATAGAATCTTATCAAACTGGTTCTTATCAACCTGCGAATGGCGTGAAATTTACAGTTGGTTGGCGCAAGAATGAATTTGGTTCTTATTCGTTCTGGTAGTTTACCATCCCGGAATATAAACAATCATACGAGTCCATGATTAAGGAAAATACCTGAGGACCTACGCGTGAAGTAGGATCAAAAGGATCGCCAACTACCCATTCTTTTACCTTCTCCTTTAGCTTCGTTACAAATTCATCATAAATTCCTTCTTGAACATAAACTCGCGAGCTTGCTACACAAATTTCTCCCTGAGAATATGAAGGAAAGAAAGTTGATGGTGAGCATTTACATCAACTTTGTTTCCTAAGAAAAGAGTTAATTCAGTAAGAGGAAAGCCTTTGCAGAAGATGGAAGAAGTTTGCCTTGTTGTGAAGAATGCCAAGAAGAGCGAGATCCGCAGCTGTATTTACATCAGCATCATCGAAAATCAGGAGAGGTGATTTGCCTCCCAATTCAAGCGATACCTGCTTTAAGTTGCTTGCTGCAGCCGCTTCCATTACTTTACGTCCAACTTCTGTGGAACCAGTGAAGCTTATCTGAAAGGTCAAAGGTGAAATGCTTTGAGTTGGAAATCCAATTCAAAGAACATAACAAGTAAACTGATCTGTTAAGCATCTTCATCTTTCAAAGAAACCATCTGTTAAGCATCTTCATCTTTCAAAGAAACCAAACACTTAAATAACGGACTGCAAGCAGTTCTATGATTAGGGTTTTCAGTTGAGACTACAACGGAATGCGATGCAGTTAAGTCCAAACGATCAGAATTCAAAACCTTCATTACTCACCTTATCGACGTCCATATGGGAAGCAAGGGCAGCACCAGCAGTTGGTCCAAATCCAGTTACAACATTTAAAACTCCATCAGGCACGCCAGCCTGTTCAGCATACAAAAATTTAATGAAAGGAAAACTTTTTACATTGAAGATAGGACAACAATTGAAATGGAACACGAACTATACATAGAGGCAATGCCACATCAAAAATGTCTAGATGTTTTCCAAGATTGTACCTGTTTTGCAAGATGAGCATAATATAGAGCAGAAAGGGGTGATTGCTCAGCAGGCTTAACGACCATGGTGCATCCAGCTGCCAAAGCAGGGCTAACTTTCATGAAGAACATGCTACTAGGGAAGTTCCAGGGGATGATATGTCCGACCACACCGACGGGTTCACGGAGCGTGTAGCCTTGAAGCTCTCGCGACATTTTCAACACTTCTCCGTGAATTTTGTCAGCTGCACCAGCATAATAGCGCAGAAGCATTGCAGTGTAAGGAATGTCCACTGCTTTACCCATACTGAACAGTTTACCAGCATCGATGGTATCCAAAGCTGCTAGTTCTTCTATGTGCTCCTCAATTAAGTCTGCGAATTTCATCATAATACGTGCCCTTGCCTGAAATCAATCAAGATATACAAATGTCTGATTCTCTTCTCATACATTGTCTGACATATAAGCAAGTTAATTATAAAAGGTTTTTTGTATTTTTTCAATCTGAAGTACTACATTAGGGTTAGAAGTTTTCGTTCAGACTACCATTTATCAAATGTCATTTCTCAGCACCACCAAGTCCATGTCTCTACAAGTCTTTGCATCCTGAATGCAGAATGCGCATAAATTTTGCTTCGGTAATGAAGAAACTAAATCTAGTTCTTATCAAGTTAAATGGGATCCACACGATCTAATATGCAGTGTGGATAGAAACTATACATTAAAATTATTAATGGAGGCAGAGAGAAGCTAGACATTAGAATTACTTACCAACCCACTTCGCAGTCAATTCTAAAAACAAAACCATTAATACCTAAGACTTACTTATCGAAAAAAGACAAGCCTACTCAAATGATATCTCTTTATTCATTTGATTTCATTTGATATCGTAAACGAGTAACTAAGGTCGTTTGATTCTACTTCTATTTTTCTGTTGTAGCTTTTGGTTTCTGTTTTCAGTTTTTTTGTTTCTATTTTTCTTTTAAATACAAACAAAAAACTGTTTGGTTGTTAATATTAATATAGTTGTATTTTTATCACTGATAATAATTACATTTTAGATAAAACTTAAAGATA
>JANZXV010000008.1:27744318-27756284 GCA_027576455.1 Erythroxylum roigii
TTATAATTTTAATTAAAAATTAAAAATTAAGTAATATATATTTAAATGATAGTAAATCAGATTATGAAAAAAAAAAAAGGAAACAAAAACCACTTTTTATGGTTTTCATAATTTTTGAAAATTAAAAAAAACTAAAACTAAAAACAAAAATTAAAAACTCAAATAAACAAATTTTTTTTATTAAATTTGAAAACAAAAACAGAAAACTAAAAATAAAAACGGAAACAAACACCGTAAAAGAATGATTTACTAGCTACTTGATTTTGGTGAAGCAAGTCTGCTAGTGTTACGTCATTGCTTACAAGTAATTGTTGACTTAATAACAAAGTAAATTAAAATCACTACTATTCTAGTACGTCGTGATCGCTACTACATGTATGCTCACGTCAAACAAGCCCAGCAGTCAAGAATTAATAATCATCATGACATTGTAAGCTAATAAATAAATGAGTAAATTATAATTCCTATCTTAATTAAATCCTTTTTCAAATGCTATCTATCTTTAAATTGGGGTTATAACTTCTTGTTTTGTTGATTTTGTGATGGGTAGGCTTCAGGACATAGCGATTATGGTGCTTTGGTAATCAAATGAACAAGAAATCGAATCGACTGAGGGTGAAAGTATATTTAACATTAGGGTTTTGAAGATTCTGAGAATTTTAAAATTGAAATTTGTCTGATCAATTGGAATTTTGAAAGGATTTGTGAGTGTGTGAATAGCTAAGTAAGAGTTAGACGCATGGATATATGGACTTTAGAGGATTTGGAATGGACAGATTGGGACCAGATGAAAACATGATTAGGATACAAAGTATCTGGACGCTTTAAAACCGTTGAATATTGTGTTAGATGAATTTAGGAGCTTTCGGTCGGATGCATTTTGAAGTGTTTTAGGATTTCATCCTTCCTCAATTTTCTTTTTAACCCTTTTCTATCACAATTATTTAATTATACAATGACCACAAAATAAATAAATGAAAATTTAGGACCTCCTGTACCTCACAAAACCTATAACCTACATGTACGTATTTACATCAAATCTTTTGTTCCAGTTACTCTATTTCAACCATGTTTTATTAAGTCGCATTCATACATTTAAGTAAGGTCCACGTAAATATATGAATAAGATTTAATGAAACATAATAAGAACACCATAACCGGAACATAACCGGAACAGAAGATATGATATGTATCACCTTCAATTATTAAACTATTGTTAGGTTGTTTAGGTATGTAGTATCGATGAAATTGACAAGTCATATGTTATATCATGTGACCATCCTCCATGATTTAACAAGTTACCTAATTCCACTATATTTTAACTATTATTCTGAAAGCGTGGTCACATGGCCACCAAATATTTTCATCTAAAGCAGCCTTCTGGTCGTGAAATGGTAGTATATAAGCTTAAGATATGGAATATAGCATACTTATCTTGTACCAACTATATCTATGTGAACACATGATTTCTTACAAGTAACACACAAAAAAAAAGAAGCTGAAATTATACCTGCAACGATTAAATTACTAACCTAAACCTTGCAGGTCAACTAATACTTATTTTTCACTGTTTAAGGATTTGCGATATGATATAATTGCAATGGAGACTTCCAAATTGATCGTTAACTATGGGTATACATAATGACACGTGAAGTCACCAACATGATATAGAAAACAAATAAAAAGAAGACAAAAAGGAAAAGAGAGAACTTACATAACCAGACATGCGGGGCCATGGACCATCGTCGAATGCATTGCGTGCTGACTCGACAGCCGCGTCAATATCTTCTTTAGATCCCTCTGCAATTTTGGCGATCACATCCCCACTTCTCGGGTCTATTGTCTCAAACACTTTGCCTGTACCCAATGATGAGTTTGACATTTTCCTTAATCAGAGATTAATTCTATGATATATATAGAGACATGAATCCTGGTATGACTCAAAGTTTAATTAACAGAAAGTTCGTGAGAATTAACTCAAGACTTTGCTGTTTCTTTCGATTCAAAGAGAATAACAAAGTACTTTTCACTTCTTGTCAAAATGAATGAGTTTGCTGTCAGAGACTGAAGTTTTGATGAAACTTGAATTGTAAGAGGAACATCAAGACACCAACAAAATCTTAACATGAGAGAAGAGATTGATCAAATCAAATAAACTGAAGTGATCCCAATTGAAAAATGGAAAGAAAACATAGAAAAAGGACGTAAAAGAAAGATTAGAACATAAAGGAAGGACTGAAACAAGATTGTGCTGTATGTGTGTCTATGAACTATATGAATAATGTAAAGGAAGAGGACAGTGAGAAGAAGCTAGAAACCTGAAACAGAATCGACAAATTGGCCATTGATAAAGAGCTTAGTGAACCGAATAGAAGGCTTCTTGACGAAAGAATCAGAGTTTCCATTCTTATGAGCTGCCATCTCTGAGAGCTTGACCTTTCGTTATCTTAATTTCTCCCTCTTTGTGGTGGAGCTGTTGATGAGCAAGTGTATGATTAGCTTGCCTCGTTTACTTATAGGCACGCCGTGGCCGCCGGTTTGCACACCTCTGACTGTAACTAGTTATGGTCCTCTTTTGGATTCACGAATTACGAGAATGGATTCGTCTAAGGCGGGGAGGGGGACCGCTATTTGTGTTTATCTTTCACTGAATTATATATTCATTTACAATAATATTATTTTAATAAAATCTGACTTAGTAGAAAGCTAGCAAACACACGACAAGTTTTCACCTGCAAAAACTTTGCTTTGATAATATTAGTGTCGGTGTCGGTGTCCGTGTCGTCTCTTTTCTTTGCGTAGTTCTCTTTCTTTCCTTCGTACTTTTCCATTCACTAAAAGGTTATTCTTCCCTCGGAGCAACGATTTCATTTGATGGTGATTGCTATTGATAAGCATATGCAATATAAAGAGGTAGTTTCTATAACTCTTAACTTGTGACCTTTTAATAGTAAAGTTCTTAATGGAGTGAATATCGTAATTTTTTTTATATAAGTAATGATTGAAATCTAAAAATTTTGATAATTTACGAAAGCAATCTACGAGTCATTTTTTCATATGAGGTTGTGTTTTAAACCTGTTGTCATCCAACCTTAAGCAAAGTCGTCATCATCAACATCATTATTACATTTAGTTTGAAGTCTCACAATAAAGTGAGGTCCAGAAAGGTTTGATAATACGTAACCTTACTTCTACATAATAGAAAAGCTGTTTTTAATATACCTACATGCAGATGTGGCGAAGTCAGGGATTTATTTCAGGGGGGCAAAGTATATATATATAGTTTTTTTTAATCCAATCCACTATGGACAACGATATTCTTTTAGGGTGGACAACCCTTATATGCATATATATCTTCTTTTTAAAAAAATTTTGAGTGCCCACCCTCCCTTACAAGTGGCTTCGCCACTGGATGTGACAATACAATAGTAATATATGTTCAAGAGTAAATAAGTAGAAACTGACATGTTAAATAATTAAGTAAATAAAATTACAATAAATACATTAAGATATACCTGAGAGTAATCAGATCTCCAGTTACCTTACCTTAAGCAAAGTATCATATGTAAATCCCTGTAGTTACTAGACTAAGAGATAGCCTGAATAAAACAAAAAAATATTATTTTATTTTATAAGCTTGCATGTAACCAACCCGATTTTCTTTTCAAACTTATTGTTATTTCAAATTGTCAAGGGTTTCTAGATTTTGAATCGTGAGGAGCAATTTTAAGATTGCATCGTCCACTTGCACTCATAATTCATGAGAGATACACAATCTAAACTTAAATTCATAAAAATCAAACTTCCAGACCAGACTTGCGGACAACGGGCAACTTCGCTACATATGTCCAAAGAACCTATTTACAAGTTGATGGTATGTTCTACCAACTATATTATTCAACAATGGCGTCGTTTATATTATTTATTAATTAATGACTCTTGAGAGAGAATCTGAGCCCTGCCTAAAAACTCTCAATTGTACAGACAACATTTCTACTTTGTGAGGTTATATATATAAATACCAAAGGAACGCATTACTTTCAGGACGAAGAACCCTTCATTCTTTCATCTTTGGGAAAAATAATATAATTTAAAAACATAAGTAGACATAACAAAGATTATCATGTCGGTGAAAAACATAAGCAACATCAATTCCCGTGCACAAACTTCTCCGCTTTGAGAAGGTCAGGAAAAAGACATCAATTGTACGCAGTTTTTTTTATATTTTACAAAAAGGTTATTTTTATGTTTTAAAATTTGTGATTTTTTTGTTATAAAGGAGTAACTTTATCAGTTGACCCAAAGCTCACCTTCATCGTATATTATGTATGTGAAAATGTGAGAAAAAAAGAAAGAGGAGAGTAGATAATTGTTTTGTGTAGAAAATTTGCAATAATAGATAATTGTTAAGATCGTTAGAGACTACTAAAAGCATTTAAGGGAAATATATTAACCTCTAATTTATTGGTGTGAAAAAGAAAGTGCGATTTTAACTTGTATTTAGCTATGTTTGTGTGTAGAAAGTGGGGAGAATTGCTAAGGGAGAATTATTTTTAACCTTGGAAAAAGGAAGTAAAAAGTTCTTTTCACCATGCAAAAAAGTAAAAAAATTATAATTAGAGTTACTCTTCGCCTATAACAAAAATGATTAAGAAGATGAAAGAGAATTCTAAAGTAGAGTTTGAGAAGTGGATGTAAATGAAAGATTGTTTCACTCAATCATTATAAATTTAATTTTATCTCTGTTTCTCTTTCTCTCTTGTTCTGTTACTATTATTATTTTGTCATTACCTTGTATGAAATTATCACATGATCATTTATTAAAATTTAAAAAATAAAAATGTAAATTCACAAATAATTCACCATCTCTTGTGTGCCATTCAGGAACTAATAATTAGGTATCAAAAGGAGCTCATTCAATACATATAGATTTCTATCAAAATTTAAGTAATGATCATAACGACACCTGCCACTAATTTTTTTGGATACCATCAAACAAATATGTAATTGAAAATTGAAACTAAAAATATATTTGATGGAGTCATCACTTTACCTCACTAAGAAAGGTTGAGAAAGACACTAAAAAGATCATAACTAGAAAAATGAGTTCAAAAGTTGATCTATGATGATAGACGCATTATTTTACCCACCTACGTGGTTATCATGTTTGAAAAATATTATGCTAATTTTATGGATTATTGGAAAGAGAATAAACTTAGATATGGGGTAAATAAAAGTATATTAATATAAGAAAATAAACATGTGATTGAATACATAAGAATTTTTAATTTAACTACCCAAATTGATAACTACTAATTTTGCTCTTGTTTAACTACCCAAATTTAACCATGTTTCCAAAAATCATAATAATAAATAATAACCACAATTAATATGAAATAAAAATAATTTTTAAATATTTCACATATAAATAATAACCTCAATTAATTTGAATAAAGACAATTACATCATATAAATAAAAAAATTAAGAATAATGCAAAGTATTTAAAATATTACAATTTCATCATGTAATAAATAATAATTACATCAAAAGTTCAAAATATCTAATAAAAATAATAATAAATATTCTTAATTTTCAAACTATTACAATTTACCACAAGAATTCATGATGAGAAACCAACCAAGTAAAAGTGAAAGTTGTAACAAAACATTTGCAATTACATTATATATATAGAATTTAACATATACATCATATATAAGTAAAATTAAAAGAAGAGGAAAAACAAAAACCTGGAACTTCATTCAATCGTCTATAGGAGGATATCCGCTATAACTACACTGACCCCAGTTATCATTTGGTACAAAATCTTCATCATTAAAGGAGCATCATCATCATTATCATTTAAATTCAATGCACCAAATGATATGTTAATGCTTTCCCAATCAAGATTATCTTTTAAGTCATTCACATATATCAAATTTAGTTCCTTAGAAACCCAATCAGCAAGAAGATTGATATTATTAATAACTATTAGATCTGGTGAACTACTTGTGCTATTAAGACTCCTAGTAAACAATACAATTTATTAGAAAATTATAAGAAATTATATCGAAATTAATAATGATAATAACATACATTTCCCAAAGTTTTAAATTGTAACGAACGAATACCAGGTCATTCAATCTCTTGTGCTCCAATCTATTCCTTGTCTTGGAATTAATGAATTCAAATGTGCTCTAGTTCCGTTCATAGCCCATTGCACTCACACATTGACTTAAAATATGAATTGCAATCCTTTGCAATTCTGGAACACCACTTTCGAATTGATCTCACCAAGAAACTGTAAATCATAAGATAACAAAGTAGTGTTACAAACAAAATAAATTGATAATTAATTTGCAACAAAAAAGAAAAAAATAACACCTGGAGAAAGTTTTGTTATTTGTCGAATAGCAATCGACAATCTAAAATCCCCAGAAGACAGCTTATAACGCTCTATTTGTGAGCTTAAAAGATCATGCATCATTTCATGCTCAACAATTGTTGTAATAGTGAATAACATTCCTTTACTAACTTCAGCTTTCTTTGTAAAATCTGGTCTAAAATATACATTAGGATTCAAAATGCCCCAGTTGTAAGCAAATGAGAAGAAAGTTGTCTTTCCCATCTCACATTGATGATTGAAAGTATGTTTCGAATTGACCTTGATTGCTTCCTTTGTTCTTTCCATGGAATCCAAAAAATAACCCATTGTTGGCTTTTCTTCACTATCAGCCAATCAAAGCACTCTCACCAAAGACTCACAAACTCGGATAACAAATTGACATTGAGACCAAAAATTTCTATCTTCCAGTATAATGCTGGAAACCTCCAATTCATCATTAGACCTAGCATGCTGAGATGCAACCTACTTATCACTTGTAAACATTTGTTTTAACTTTTTCTTCATAAAAACAAAAAATTGAAGTTATAGCACCCCACTCTCGTAAGACACGTACCTGACATCCTAAGAGGTATCTGAGTACGAATCTCACAAGAGTGGCATACTAAAACAATAAACGGTCGAATCCCATTGCAAATTTTCTTAAACAATAAACGCATATGCGAAAATTGATAATTAATTTCGACTCGATTTATTTATAACAATTTCAATCATAAGATATATAAACATTATTGAACACATCAAAGTTTCAGTAATCACTTGGGCTTATTACAGAACAAAATACTTGTTTTCATAATATCTTTACATTTAAAAAAAAAACCATTTTCATACACATTGTACAACACTTAAGATTACACTTTTCAGTAAAACATAATGAAATACATATGCAGGTGCAAACTGATCCCGACCCCTAACTCATGCTCATTTGCAATGGCTGAACTCCAATTGGTCTAATTGGATAACTCCTCTAAACCTAAAAAGCCATATTGCAATTTTTTATGAGTTTTGCGAACTCAATGAGTGAATCATCATTGATGATTTCACTGGATTCATATACACAAATCACATATTTCGCAACTATTCATGCAGAACATGTATATTCCAAATACTCACACTGTTACGGCACATCATTTAATTTATTGCGAATCAGAATACATATACACAGATCCAAATGCATATGAGACTCAACATTTGTTATTATTATTGTGACCGAGTGTCTATCACATATCACATATACAAATACTGGCCCATTGGGCTCAGTCAGAAATATATATCACAAAGCATGGCTCTACGTGCAGAATCATATACCATGGAGCAAAGCTCTACGTGCAAGCACTTGATACTAGCTACTCGGGTCACAACGCCTTTATCTGAGCATGTATTTTATGAAATGCAACAATTCAGAATTTACCATATATCACAATCGTTTATAAAGCACATTCATAATTTCATAATCATCGGACCTAAGTTCGGCATTCAACTTTCGTTGAGAATTCACATAGCATAATACACAATCAGAATTTCATAGTCTTCGGACCTAAGTCCGGCATTCAACTTTCGTTGAGTATCCACATTTCATACAGAATTATCAAACAAATCAGAACACTTCCAATATAGTCCCAAATATTTAGTCATTGGACTTTAAGTCCGAGATTCAGAAACAAAATGTAACAATTCAATAATTGAAAGCTTAACAAATCAAATAAAATCAATCCTAGGAAATTCATCTAGGTTGACTCACAGTACGCTCCAATAAGCTATTGCCTGGATGGTTCGACAATGTCTGACTGGCGTTCGAAGTGCTCCTCTAAAACATAAACAATACATTTAAGATATATCACATTTTTGCACAAATGCAAGTATTCCTATATGCACATGTACTTATATAAAATATGCACAATGCATGTTCAATGACAATTTCAGGTTTCTTATCAAATCATTCGGATATCAAAGTCCTCATTAATCTCATTTGTGCTTATAATTTGAACCAAAATAAAACAATGTAAAATCAATTTTATAACCTAATTGGCCACTTCAGATGTTCTACCCACATGATTTCGGGTCAACATTGCATAATTAATCTGATATGGTAAATGACAAAATTAGGTAGCACTTCCTTCTAGAACGTTGTTCTCCAATGTCTTAGATTTCTAAAGAATCAAGATCATCCAATTTGATTCTGTATACCAAAAGTTATACCCTATAAACTTTAGACTGTTTTTAAGCTTAAGCAAAATTCTTACCTTAACTTCCAACCAAACATTGAAATTCTTGGAGACAAAATTAAAACTTAATTTCTTCATAAAAATGTGTAGCCCTAGGACTCTAGTTTATTCCAAATTAAAAATCACCCCATTTGGATAACTATATAGAAAGATATGGTCTCGGGGAATTTACAAAAGATGGCCCGGCGAACTGAAAAGAGTTGGCCGCGATGAACTTTTACAGAAGACTCGATCTTCCTAATTTTCACTTTCTCACTCTACTATAATTTCTCATTTCTCTCCATTCTTCACGTTTATTCTCACATCAATTACTCAAATAGCATTCAAAACAATTCTTCTAACTCATTTTTAGCTCATCAACTCCCAAAAAAAATTGAAACTCCAAGATTCACACTTAAACATCAAACTTCACTTCTACAGATAAACAACAGACGCAATGTATGCATGTACCATTTCGGCTTTCTCAAAACCCAGACAGAGTAGACACATATCTTCCAATCTAGAGTCCATTCAACACCATTTTAAACAATTCCTAACTCTTAAGCCAATCATCTAATCTATTCAACACCGAAACCAAACTTCTCAACTCCATGCATGCATGTTATAATTACACCAGAAACTAAACATCATTCACAAGATCCAAAAGCAAACTTAAACTCAACTTACTTGCTTCAACAAAGTTTCCAGCAGTGAGGTGAACCAGTTACACACAAACAGAATAACAATTTGCTATTCGGTGGTGGATAACCAGAAGAGTGTTTTGGTGATTGCAGTGAAGAATAAATGATGTTTAATAACCTTTCTTTACTAAACACTTATCTACGCGTATTCCTTGCATGAAATACACGTGTCTCCCAAATAAGACTGCCATATGTCATCATGCATGTGGGCCATTTGTCACATATTTAGGCTGCCACATGTCACAATATTATTGGTCCATTATTCAATATTTTTCCTTAGTCCAAAAATTCACCAAAAATTTCAAAATACCCTAAATAGACCAAAATTGCCAAATCACAATTTAATCGCGTTAATAACTCAATTATACCCAAAAAATATCATGAATGCATGTACAATCATATTAATGTGCAAAAATGGTCATGTCATATTTAACATAAGCATGAATTGTACTTTCTAATTTCTCAATAATTTCGCATATTTACTATTTAAGTCTTATCATGGGTAACGGGAAGTTACAGAAATGATCAGAAATTTGTTACAAATCTTGTCACACCAAGACAACACAAATTCCTACCATTGGTAAATTCCTTTCTCATCAAATTCAAAACTCATGCACGATTATAGATAAACTTGGTCACCTTTTTTTCTTTCTGCATAGTCTCATCAATAATAGGAAAATACCTAGGATCTGTTATATTCTCCAACATTAGGTCAATGTAATGTGTAGCACAAGGAGTACAAAAAAAGAATTATACGTATTATGTAACCACTTTCCTGCCACTTTATAAGTAGAATCATTGTTAATAAACTGAACAAAAAAAGGCTCAATGAGTGTTAAGATTTGTCCCGGTGAATTTGCATATAGAGGACAAAAGATGCTTTACCTAAACCCTTCATGTCAAAGTGTTTGACCAAAAGTTTCTTTACTTTATGCAACATGGTCAAATCATTTGACGCGAGCAAGATATCATCCATGTATAGTAATAGAAAAATAACTTTGTTCCTCCTGACCTTATAGTATAAGCATCTTTCAACTTTGTTTTCTACAAAGACGAATGAGGTCAAAACCTCATTAAACTTTAGGTACCATTATCTGGAAGCTTATTTCAGATGTATATTGATTTAGTCAACTTACAATGTTAGATCCCGCTTGATTCCAGAATCCAACTCTTCAAAATACCATAATACTGAGCGTGGTTCCTTGTAATCTCTTTAACCAACATCGATTCATCATCTTACTCTGATACCACAACTGTTGGACCTTGCTTGTTTCCAAAGCCCAACTCTTGCTCTGATACCAAACATGTTGGGTACCGATTTCGGAACCCAACTCTTGAACCATAAAACGTAAGCGTATTACCCTGTAGGGTTAATTCATTTAACCCTCATAAAGCATGAGCGGGTTTCCTTGTTAGGGTTACTTCAAAGTACCCTCATTAGCCATCATCGGCTCTTCATCATTCTCATAACATCCCAAACCAAAAAGGGTGAACCCATACAGCGAAATCATAATAATCACAATTTGAATTCTTCAAAAATTATAGCTCTTAGTCTCTAGATTATTTTGGAGCAAGAACCATCTCAATTGGAGTTCTATAGCTCAAGATATGCCTAAGAAACCAAAGTATGTTCATGGCCCAATCATGCTCTCCCAACCGACCCCTCACTTTCTTTCCATCAATCCTTTTCAATTCAACACCAAAGGCTATCAATTTTTATGGAGAGATAGAAAAACATGTTAGGAATTTATCGCTTGAAGAATCACTTCATTTGGAGGTCAGATGAAGGAGTTATGGTCAAAAGAATCCAACATGTTTATGTGCATACTCAACTTGTGCATGCCTTGGAGCAAGTGTCATAACTTCCACTACAGATGTGGGATTGACTTTGTTTTTGGATGGTTTGAAAGAAGACTTCTACATATACAACTTTTGTGAAGACTCTAAATGAAATTCTGTCATTTGAAGGGTCAAAAATATGGGCTGTGTAAACCAACACGGACTGCCCGTGTGACTTTCGGGGTGAAAGTGTGTTCCTGCGCTGAAAACAAACGGCCTGTGTGATTTTACACGGGCAGGCCGTGTAACTTTCGGGTGAAACTAAATTTCCACTCTCCAAGACCCCTCCAAAGGATCCTAAACCTATCCTATCATCCCTTTTACTCATAATCATGCCAAATTCAACTCTTTCTAGTCCGATATCGCTTCATATACTCTAATTATTCGGTATACACATCCTCCACGACATCGTAACTTGTAATGATCATAACTCTCAACTCCGATATCCAAAAATTGCATACTTTATATCGTTGGAAAGATCGAAAGACAAGCTACAACTTTAATGGAGATAACTTTATCTAATTCAACCTAAATCAATCCAGTTTTCCCCTATAAGTCAGAAGACACAATTTTACCCTCATCAAAAACTTGGAATTTTGCACTATACAAACTTGGAATATCATGTGCATAACCATTCAACTACCAATTGGAATTCTTCAAACTCTCAACCTCAATTCATTTGACTCTTCATATTCAAAAACATCTCATGATTCTTAACATTCCTATCTTTCTTTTCCATAGTAACTCACTTATATATATAACAATAGTTCATGCTCAAGATTCATCATCTCAAGTTAATGACTTCAAACATACCTAATTTC
>JANZXV010000008.1:27800805-27817494 GCA_027576455.1 Erythroxylum roigii
TTTACTCCAAGAATTTGATGATTTTGTATTTTGAATGATTTTTGTAAAAGCAATGCTTTAGTTGCATTTTAAGAAAAACAATGTATTTTGAAGTTTCATGTAATTGGGCTTAAAATGCCCACTAAAGCATTGTATGAATCATGATTAAATGAACATGATATGATGAAGATGAAATGATTGTCTTATAATTCAAAAGTGAATTTCAAACCATATGTTATAATGCATGGTTGTGTAGTTTTTAAAATGATGCATGAAATGTCTAGAATGTCATATGGGTAGATAAATGAAATGAGTTTGAGATGGGATAGTTATGCATGTTAGAAATGAAAATAAGGTTTGAGGATGATTGCTAGTGTTGAAGTTATTTTTCATCAATCCTTGTGGTTGAGTTGAATTGATTAGACAATAGAGAGTGGAAGTTGAGTTGGGTATGGTTGAGTCAAGCTAGGTGCTTGACATGTTCACGGGTTATGTAGTTGGCCAAATGAATGAATTTAGGAAGAAGAGAAGTTGGGAAATGCATAAAAGTGGTGCAGGAAATGGCTAGGTGACGAATGGGCAAGGGAATTGTAGAAATTCCCCTGTCCGTTAAACGGACACGGATGTCCGTTTAACGGACAGTCTCGGGTTAGAATAACCCCTCTTGCTCAAAGCTGTGTCCGTCGAACGGACACCACTGTCCGTTTAACGGACAGTCTCGGGTTAGAATAACCCCTCTTGCTCAAAACTGTGTCCGTCGAACAGACACCACTGTCCGTTTAACGGACAGTCTCGGGTCTAAAAGATTGCAAGTTCGCCTTGTGTCCGTCAAACGGACAGGTTCGGGTGGAAAAAATGTTTAAGACGACCTCGTGTCAGTTTAACGGACACGCCTGTCCGTTTAACGAACAGCCTCGGGAGAAATGGTGCCATTTTAGCACTTCATGTCCGTTTAACGGACACTCTCGGGGAAAAAAGCGTATACCAGTTCAAACCGTGTCCGTTTAACGGACACCCGTGTCCGTTTAACGGACATGACCCTAAAAGTCAAAATGTTGACTTTTTCAAAGATAAACGGAAATAAAGTTTTAATCAATGTAAGCTCACCACCAAAGTGAGATAGGAACAAATGTCAAGATAAAGATGTCAAGGCAAGTAAACCAAGGTCAAGGACAAGAAGAAATGTCCCGGGAACGGGCCCCCAACGGGCTCGCCTCCCGGGGCGGTCGGGCCTCGGGGCCGGGGTCCGACACTTCGCTGATCTCCCACATGGCAGCGATATAGGTTTTCATGCCTTTCTTTAACCCTTTCTCGATGCTCATAGCCAAAACATGTCCCACCAAAGTTGTAGCATCTGTCGTTCCACCACCGAACCTACAACAATTCACGTAGAAGATATTTTAATTTTTCATTATCATCATACCTCCTAAACTTGGATACAACACCACCTTTGCTAGTTTGAGAAAATCGACCCCTCAATATCATCTCGAAATCCTCCAGTGGTATAATAATGAAGTTCATCTTGGCACGCCAACTACCAATGCTGACTGGAATGTTGTAAGCAATTCTTACAACTGCTTATACCTTCCCCACAGGGGTTTTAATTCTCATTGGAGCCTTGGACACCCTAATTCTCAACTTTCGAACCATCTTTTCCGCTAGAAAACTGTGGGTCACACCTGTATCTACCATTGCGGTCACGTCCTTTTCCCCAACCTGTACACCCACGTACATTAGTCTATCAAAATGAACTGACTCACTACTAACCATATTAAGCAAGGTGATCGAATTTAATGCCGCATCTTCCGAAGATTCATCGTCTTTTTTGGCAATTAGGGCATTCAACTTCTCCTTCCTCGGGCACTCTCTAGTAATGTGTGGACCACCGCATAAGCAGCAAATAACCTTGCCCTTCTTTGAGGACGTCTCCCCATTCTTAAAGCCATCATTCTGCTTGTCGTTGCCCTTGAAATCTCCCTTCTTGGAGTCTTTCTTCTTCTTCCCCTCGATCTTCTCCTGTTAGTCATGGCCTTTGCCCTTAAAAGAATTTGAGGAGCTCGCCTTATATTCTTTCACCATTCAAAAATCCACCAAGGCATCAACGGCCGCGATTGCACCAACCACGCCCTTTACCTTTGCCTCCGCAACTTCATTTGAGCCCACAGTTGTAACACCCGGATAGGAAATTGAAGAGCTTGTTCTCGTCTGACATATTCTCAATAACCAAAATTAGAGAACTAAAAGATTTGACATAATCTCTTACCGATCCATCCTGCTTGAGCTTCTTCAAAGCATCCCCCGCGAGTTAAGAGGTATTAATGGGAAGGAACTAATCCTTGAGCTCCTTCTTCATCTACACCCATGTTTCTACGGAAGTTCTACCGGCAATGATCTCCGCAGAGGTTCTCGTCCTCCACCAGAGCTTGACATCCCCATCCAAGCACATGGTTGTCACATTGACTTTCTCAATATTGGATACCCTAGCAGCTGTAAAGTACTACTCCATATCCCACAAGAAATTCTCCAACACCTTAGCGTCTTGCAGGCCTTCAAACATCCTAGGTTCACGTACCTTCACGGAAGAAAGTTTTGGTGTGGAGTTTTCACCTTGCTCGACATCTAATGTTGCAACGGCACGCCTGAACACAGTGATCTCAAACTGAGCCTCCTTCTGTGCCTTCAACACTTCATCCATCTGTTGTTGCAGCTGTTGGATTCACGCCTCCAACATCTCGAATCGAGTATTGTGAGATGTGACCTCTTCTTCCCCTTGAGGAGTTGGCTCAATGAGTGCCTCCACTCTAGACATTCGTTCTGTCAAGTTGCCTATTGCCATCTCAAAATTTGGCTCTAACACCCGTTGCCTATTGCACTTTTGAATTTAGGATTTTGAATTTATAAATTTTCTTAAAATTATTGATCAATTTCCATTGATTTCATGAAAAGCCACTTTTAGTGCATCAAATTGGAAATTTTAACATCTCAAGGTTTCATAATTAAAAAAAATTCTATTCCTTGAAATTTCTTAGTTAATTCTTTAAATTGATGTCTCTTTGGAGAAACTAAAACTTTAATTAAGCTTATTTGATTGCCAATTGCACATGTTCATCCTTAATTTTTATTGAATTTGATTTTAGGCTTGCTATTATATTTTAGAAGTTTTTGAAATTATTCAAAAAATTTATCATTTTGGTTAAGTTGATGGTTGATTAATGCAATTATAAGCATATTTGAACTATTCCAACACTTGATTTTGTCTAAACTTGTTGACTCGTGCTATAAATTGAAACTTTTGGTATAATAACAAAACTAGAAAATTTTTTAATTTTTTGATTTTGTTTTCAAATGAACATTGGTAGTAATGAAGGCTCAAATAACTCTTTCATGATCAAGTTTATCAATTTTGATCAATTTCATCTGAACTTAATCAATTTTAACTTCTTAGTTAACTTTACATAGTTCATGACACTTTACCCCTTTTGGCAATCATACATAAAGTGAAAATTTAATGAGATTTACTATTTTTTAGATTTGATGTAGTTGGTATTTTGAAATTTTAATGTAGTAACTATAGGTTCTCCATTAAATATTGGTACCCTTACTCTTATATTCATCATAGAGCTTTTGTGGATCTCCTTTTCTAAAAGCCCTTTAGTTTCTTTTACTTCTTATTCACATGTTTAAAAGTCAAGCCAATTCTTCTTTAACATCTATAAAGTCTATTGGTCTCTTATCTTGTCATTTTTGTAATTTTAAGAGTTTTATTAGAAGTGAGATCTCTAGAACCTAGTTAAAACTTAGAGGACTTATGAGAGATCCCCTACTCCTTTTCAACCTTCACTTCCACCTAATTATAAGGATGAGTACTTTAACATTCACTCTCTTTAGTGTTTTGTTTATGTTTCATGTGACTTATAAGTAAACTATGTTATTTCCCTTTCTTACTTAGACTAATTCAAAGATTATGGTCTTGTTTGGTACTTTATTGATCAGGGGTAGGAACCTTTGCTTACTAAGTCTCGTAGTGTGAGTTGACAAATTTTAGGCTACTTTATTAAAAATTTTGCCCTTACATAATTTGTGATGAATCCTAAATCTTTTCCAAAATTTAAGGTGTGGAAATTCACTTTTACTAGTGACCTTATTCATAATATTCTTGGTATTACCATATCTTAAGGATTACTCCTATGATGTTTTCCTTACAAAATATCATGTTAGATCTCATTATATGCCAAAAAGATTCAAAACTATCTTTGATCTAAATGATAGGAATAAGACATTAGAAAGCTCAAAGATGTTTATGGCCTAAAAGTCATTCTTTGTTTCTACCATCTTTTTCTCAAATATGATTTTGGCTCTTTTGGTTGACATTTCACTTTTCTATGCCATGATGATCTTTAGTTGTTTTCTACTTTTAAAATGGGTAGAATATGCATTTTTATAGTTTTATTATGAATAATATGATCCATTTCAATAATACCAAAAGAACCAAACCATTCCTTATGCCCCCTTATTTGTAGTCTCATCTTCTAGCATTTCAACATCCCATTTACTAAAGATGAGTTATTAACTATTTTTTATTCTATTACTCTTAACAACATTGATTACCAACAGATAAATAACCCATATTAGAAATAATAGATGCAGTACCAACAACCTAATGATGAGCTTCCACATATAATATTGGTAATGATAAGTCTATCTTGAGCTATACTTAGATATAGATGATGAGGCCATATGTAGATTTTAAAATGATGCCATGTGGAGTAATTGTAGTGATCGATCATAGTGCACCTTTATCGTAGGATATGTACCAGAATGACCTCCGGGCGTTCCGGTGTGTACCCTACGGTAAGGGGGCGCTACATTAGGTGGTATCAGAGCATGGTTGGCATCTGTTGGGACAAATAAGAAATACTAGGCATGAAATCTCTTGAATAATGTGGAAACTGATTGAACTTCATGTGTATGATAGGTCATCCGCTCTAGGTGATCAAGTCGATCAGCCAGCTGACCCATAAAGTCTTCTTAATTCATTAATTTCAAGTCCAATTTCCAATATATAACACTTGTCCCATAATCCCTATAGCCATATGTCCATAATTCAATACCATTGATAATAAATTCTACTACCCTTAATTAATTGGTCTACCACTCGGCATTTTTTCTAGTCCGGAATTTAACCTCGAAAAATTCTATAAAAATTTCCTAAAATCCTCTAATATTAGAAAATCAATAATGGCACTCTCCAATTCATTTTTCAATATCAATAACCCATAATTCTCATAATTCTCAATCAATTCCAATTATGACAGTCATAACCAATTCAACCGGGAATGTCAATGTATGCATGTACAAATAAGTTCATGTGCAATATGTCTTCTTTTTTTTTTCATAATACAAATATGCCACATTATGCATGAATAAAGAATCACATTACTAACTCCTCACTGATCACTCAAAATTCCCATTTTACCCTTCCCGATGGTACCGGGATGTTACACCATAACCTCAAGACCACCGTATAGCTTTATATCTCAGTTTGTTACTCTTCAATCTTGGCTTACTTCAATTTTAGGTGAAGATGATTATTTTTGAGATATCGTGATGCATCTATTTGAGGAATTGTTCATTACTAATTCATTCTTGCCTTCATCCTCAAGATAGTTTATCTCTTTTTATGCATCAAAAAGGGGAGAGAGTTAGTGACATAAGATATATATAAAGAAGTGGTTAATTTCTAAGATATTTTGTTAGATATGCTTGACATTGTGTTTATTCTTAATATTGATAAAAAACCAATATCTAGATATACTTTTCTAGATATGCATATCTCCTTATAAGTTTTAATACTCGGTATGCATAAGTTAAGGGGAAGTTAAATATTACTTTGATATAAAAGGAAATTGTGTGTTTAAATGGTCATCATTATTATTTTAATATTACAATATGTTTTGTTATTATCAAAAAGTACGATATTATTGAAGCAAAGGAGGTTCTAATCCATGTTTTTGTTGATAACAAACATAACTATTATTAATTATTTATTTGTTTATACTTTAAAACAAAGCAATATGAACGATATTCAAGTTATACACTAATAAAGTTAAGAGAAATTTTATGAAGACTACAAAGAGAAGTTAATAAACTTCAAATCCATTCAATTCATGGATAAATACAATACTAAGAAAGATCAAGGCATAACATGTCTATAAAAGTAAATATAAATTTTTTATATTTCCTTATTAATTACTTTAATGCTTTAGGGTATTAATACACAAATATTTTCAATTGTCAAGAGGAGTTAAGGTCTTGATTTCAAAGAAAACCTTTTTTATCTTTAAAAAATTTTCGTTGGGGAATCTTTTAAGAAGTGTTCAAGTCAAATTTTTATTAAGAGAGCGTGTTTAATAATTTGAATGACTTGAAAATCTTTGGAAACATGTTTTTAGGTACACTAATTGATCAATCCAGATCAGTGGTCGACTAATATATGGTTTATAGGTATATTAGACAACCAATATACCTATGTGGTTGACCAATATGGCTTGCAAAATTGTCTTGATGTACTTTGAGTTTATTAGTTTATTGATTGATACATTAGTTAACCAATATGTAATCTTTGAGCGGTCAACCAATATAATCTAAAAGGTAGAAATTTGATGTACTATGAGTTTATATTAATATTAATTGATACATCAATGTGTCAGCATAATCAATAAATGTCACTGTTATTAATTGTTATAATGAGTAGTTCTTGTTTCTAACAATATTTTTAACGTTTGGTTATTACAAGAGCACATTTGAAATAATTTTAAAGCATTCTCAAGCATTTATACATTAATTGAAAAGTATCCACGAGCCTTAGAGCATTGAAGTGAGCGAGTAAGAAATATTCAACTTCTAATGATTATTTGGGGCCTATTTTCTTGTATTTGATTGACTCAAGAAAGATTGTAACTGCTTTTCATTTTAAATAAGATTGTATAAAGAGTATTCTTTATCAAGGGCATACAAAGATTGTGGTAAGAAAATTGTTCTTTACCTAGCCTAGAGAAGAATTTAATAGAATCTCAACAGAGATTTAAGGAGTAGATGTAGGTAAGGATTATTTTTTGAACTACTATAAAATTGATTTATAATTTCTCCCATCTACACTATTTACACTATTTTTGTTTGTTTGATTAAAACTTACTACATTGTTATTTCATGTCATCATTCTTTTTAGATTTGATCAAGTTGTATACTTAAGTTACAAATTTTTTTATTAAATTCATCAACACTCGATTTACCTCCTTTTTGAATGCCATTAGAGACCAACAACTAGCTAAATCAAGATAAATTAGTTGTAAGTTTTGAAGGTGGCTATTATATTGCATAGTGAATGAATCTATTGGTAAAGAACACAAAACTCATCTCAGAACAATAAACTTCTTTAAAAATAAATAATGACCACTCATTTCAAGAAATAGCTTTGTCAGTTTAATATAAAGCACTTTTTTTTTTTTGTCTTTTTAGGGTTTTGAATATAAATTAACAAATACTGAATAATTTTTTTAATTAGATGTCTTAATGAAGAATAGAATAGTATATAGGAGAGCAAAATTACAATACTTACAGGCTGTTTGGAAACCTTCGAATTGAATTTGTTAACGAATTGGATTCAATTACATTAATAAGATTGAACTGAATTTAATTTACACCGTTGAGAAAAAATCCAGTAATATTGGAGTTGAAATCAATTATATCGTTTAGAACACAATCAAAATGAATTCAATTATTTCATATAACATTTTTACCCTTGACTAAAAAATATATATTTTTAATTATTATTATAAAATTAAAAAGGATGTAGTGCACAAATTGATACAGTCTCAACAAAGGATTTCATGATTTATTCTTTATTTTTAAAAAAATCTCATATTTCTCTAAATTTACAATAATAATTTCATAATTAATGTAAAATTACAATTTCCAAATATAAAAAATAAAGGAAAATTAATCTAGTTATTAATCATATATAAATATTATTTATCAGGCAAAAATGGGTGAGAAATTCCTATATCCTTGTTGAATTCATGCAAGTCAATCACTTGCATGAATTCAATTCCGATGCTTGGAGGAGTAAATTCAATTTATAAAGAGAATGGATTTGAATTCATCTCATTTTTGTGTTTCCAAACAGCCGAATTGAATTCAATTATGTTCATCTTTTTCCAAACAACTTAATCGATCAAATTTCTTAATGCATGTAGTCTAATTTTGTGAGCCTGATTGACAAGCAACACCTTAAAAAATATCTTAATATATAAAAATAACTAGTCATTAATTTAATGTGTCTAATATGTATATTCTGATTGATCTGTACGCAGCATTATTTGATTAAAAAAAAAAGTGGCATCATGGAATGCGTGAATGGTTAAAATAAAATGCTCCAACTTCTTTTTTTCTCCTTCTTTTGCATAGAAAGCATGAAAAGGTCCTTCACGCTATGCCCTTAATAAAACGTTAACCTAAATAAATGATGGGTAATCTATTCTAGGATCGTATCTAGAAAATTTTGTTTAACGATGGAGACAGAAAAGGCTTATTTTGTATTAGATAGTTGGGGCATCAAGTCTCTTAAAATCTTTTATTTTCTGCTGAAAACCGAGTCCATTGACCTTTCCAATCCTCTGAAAAGCACTTCTCCTCATTTTTCTGAGCCGGCTGCTTCGATAAGTACAACTAAGTTGGGGCTTTGTTTAAATCGTTAGTGTGTTGCGGTGGACAAAACTTGTGATCACGGCGACGCAGCCTCGTATATATCTTCGTCATCCCACAAACGCAGGACTTTTATAATTCGTCTTCAAATTGCCAACTTAAAGCTGACCATCAATACCTTCTGTTTAATAAGATTGTTTTGTCAACGCCAGAGTTGCATGCTCATGATGCAGTTAAAGCATAACAGGAGGTGCCTACTGATACCATAGTAAAGGTTATAGTTGGAATGTTTAAGGAGTTTGGTTAAAACATATGCTGCTGCAATGGAGTGTTGCATTCAACAATTTATGTTTTCTAATTAAATTTTATTTTAAGCAATAAATTTATGAGCGCTAACAAATTTTAAGTAATAAATAATCAATAAAAATGATAGTACGTATAGCCATACCTCCACCTGGTAGAGAGGGTTTAAATACTTTCACTTTAGCGATAAATATTTAGGACTTTGACTTTTAATAATAGTTATATTAAAAAAACCTAATTATATTAATTAAATATTTATTTCCATTGAATAATATAAATTATTTTTAAAGGATACTCGCTTAAGTACCCCATCTACCATCGTTAATTAAGTTCTGTTTACCAGCCCCCATTGCTAATTCCAAGAACAATACTTAAGAGAAGAAAATCAAATGCTATTGGAAGTATATGCAAATCTATATGTTTGCAAATTTACTTTTCCTAATTGTTAAGAAACTTATATATGAATCATTGAGATTAAAAAAATTATTCGATGGTTTAAGTATACCAGCTTCTTTAAGGGAGGGTGAGTTTTGGAGCAACGCCCTGAAAAGGTGTGGCTCGATGGTTGAAAGCGGAGCTTAGCTTCAGTTAGGTCTCAAGTTCGATTCTATGCTAGTCCCTCTTGTAAGAGTCTGGGGCAGCCGGAGTTTTGTAGGTGAATAATTAGTTAGGCCCTCAACGATGAGGTGCACCCGCTTGATCCGCCTGTGGGGTGGTGCGCCAGTTGAATTCTTGGAGAGGTGTTCCCGCTTGGCCCATCTACGCTGTTTCTTCGAATAAAAAAAAAAGAGTTTTGGAGCAACTGATAAAGTTACATTTTTGTGACCATAAATTTACTTGTTCAAGTTACAAAAACAAATAAAAAAAATGCTGCATTAGTTATAACCATTACTCCCTCTTATCTAAAATAAAAGTCGTTTGAGAGGAATGCACATTTATTAAGAAAGTTAATGAAATGTTTGATATACCCTTATTAATTACATATTGAAGTACCTTGAAAATATAATTTGTGTAATTAGGATATGAGAGAAATTAAAGAGTAATTTTGGAAGTAAAATTATAATCATACATGAAAAATCACGAACGACATTTATTTTAAATAATTAAAATTCTTCAAAAACAACTTTTATTTTAAATAGAGAGAGTATTATAAAACATTTGTTGACTTTTAATACTAGTTTTTTCAAGTCCACCAACAGAAAGATTCCGTGCAGGAACGTGGCCTTCAAGTCGTACACCAGCAAACTAGGTTTGTTATTATTGAACTGCATTAAATGGTTAGACTTTTAAAGACATGCATTATTGAACTACATTAAATGGTTGACTTTTAAAGACATGAAATTGATAAGATATATTTAATATATTTGAAATGTGTGAATTAATCAGTATTTCGGTAATGAAATCTGAAATAAAGCTGTTTTCAATTATGATACTTTTTCACAGCCGTAATTCATATGAAAATTGTAAATGAAAAAAGAAACAATATTCACTGCGATTTGCGAGGTGCTGCTGGAAGCTAGAAGGGCGTAACGTTTGTACATCAACCGCAAAAAGGTCACAAAAATCACCGTACAAAATGGGTGAATGTGATACAAAATGGATGAATGTGAAGAAAGCTCGTTTACAAGAGACAAAAGTGGTAAAGCAATTGGATGACGAGATAAAGGCATTTAAAGAAATTCCCATTGCGCTTTGTAGTACATCGCCACCCGCTAATGCTAAATCATCATTTGTTTTCCAACGATTGATGAGGATCCAACCTCATCTGGTGCCCCCATGGATGATCCCTAGTGGTTGGAGGCCCCCAAGTCGTGACACCTCTAGTATGAGACCAACAGGGGCAGATCAAGTGGGTACGAGGAGATATCCTAAGGAGGAAGTTGGGTTCGAGGTAGCTCATCAATAACTAAGACATGTCGTGGTAACAAAATTGGTGCTTCTAATGGAGTGAACTGAGGGGTTCAAGCATCAGCTGTTGGAAAGAAAGGCACTGCCTTAAGGTGTCAGAAATTCACTAATAGAGTAATCCTACATTGAAAAGAAAGATAAGGGTGAAGTAATTTGTATACAAAATTAAGACTTATAAACATATTGCATTAAAGTTTTGGGTTGAGATATAATATCTTAATTGTATATGGGTTCACTTGAACCTGATCTAATTTTTCCTTAAACTTCCTTAGAACTTTTGTATTGGCATCAGAGCCAGGTTAGCGAAATCTAAAGAATAGAAATTCATAGATTTTGTGGGTTGAGAGAAAGTTAGTCCGACATAGATGGATCCACTTGTGAGGGAGAAACGTTGAAAATTCACAAATAGAGCAATCTTACATCAAAAAGAAGACATAAGAATGAAGTAAATTATATATAAAGATATGATTTATAACTCATTGCTTTAAAGTTTTGGATTAAGATATAATGTCTTAATTATATATGGGCTCATTTAGACCTATTCTAGTTTTATAAGGGTTTAGTATTTATTGAACCTTTAAACATTTTCTCTTACCGGTTTACTTTTTTTAAAAAAATAATAATAATAAATATTTTTTAATAAATATAGTTATTAACTTTTGGTTTTTTTCTTTCTCTTTACTATAATTTATAAATGGTGGAAATGCCTTTTTGAAGAATTAGTTTGGAGACTTTCATTGCAAGCTTTTCTTTATATGTTCTAATAGGGTTGATCATTAGATTCTAATTACATGACAAACACAAGAACTGGTGAGTATAGTCTTTGGACTTTTAGATCATAACTTTGCTTGGATAATAATGAAGTTTAGGCTAAATATAAGAGGAAAAATACTAAAAGACCAATGAGAATGGTATGAATCTCTTTATGAGAGATCTTTTACCTATATCTTAGTACGCCAAAATTTTCTATTGTAGGTCATGTCCTCGGAAAGTTATAGTAGTGCCATATCATTTTTGATCACCTCCCCCTCTTTTTAGACCTTTGTTTTTTTTTCTTTTACAGCTCTAAGTACAATCGTCTCGTATCTTCTTACTGGAGTGTTTAGGTGTCTCCGCTTAACATGTTCAAATTACCTAAGTCTTGTCTCTCTTAATTTTTCAATAATATTAGCCATCTATAATTTTTCCCTTACCATTATTTTCTTAGCCTTATCTTTTCTTGTAAGGTTGCAAATCCTGTAGAGCATTCTCATTTTCCCACCATTAGCTTATAACTACGCACCTGTTTGATGGGCCAACACACCGCTCCATAGAGTATGATCGACCTAGTTGTTAAATAATATAATTTACCTTTAAACTTGAATGGTATCTTCTTTTCACATAAATATTTTAATGCACTTCTTCATTTAAGCCATCCTGATCGGATCCAGTGAATTATGTCTATATGAATGTCTCCATTGCTTTGGATGATAGATTTTAGATATTTAGAACACTTATTTTGTGGTATAATTTCTGAACGAATCTTTATCACCACATAGGTAGTTACCTTATGCCATGAAAAGTTAAACTCTATGTACTCAGTCTTAGTCTTACTCAATTTAAAGCCCTTTAACTCTAATGTATCCCTCCAAAATTCAAGATTGACATTAACACTCTTTTTTGTCTTATCCACTAAAGAAATATCATCAACAAACAACTTATATCAAGGCACATCCTCTTGATATTCTTAGTAAGCATTAATCACTAATGCAAACAAAAAGGGGCTAAAACAGGAGTCTTGTTGTAGCCTAATATCGATTGAAAATATCTTCTCATATCATCCTTACTTTAGTTTTATACCTTTATACATATCCCTAATAACCCGTATATAAGTCATAGGAACTCACTTAACTTCTAAACACCTCCACATGATTTCTCTAAGTACCTTATCATGCTCCTTCTCTATATCAATAAAGACCAGGTGTCGGTTATGCTGTCTTCCTCTGTAATATTCCATTGATCTTATAAGAAGAAGTAAAGCTTTTATTATAGACCTTCTTGGCATGAAGCCAAACTGTTTTTTTTTTAAGAAAAAAACATCCTTTCTCACTTTCTTCTTAATCACATTCTCCTACAACTTCATGGTGTGACTAAGTAATTTGATACCTCTATAGTTGTTACAACTTTGGATGTCCCATTTGTTCTTGTATAAAGGAATTAACATACTAAATCTCCACTCATCTAAAATTTTGGTAGATTTAAGAATAAACCAAAGCATTGTTTATTGTTAGGTTTATTGAGCAAACTCAATCTCACTTTAACTCAAACATCTTTAATCCTATAACAATAAGTCACTTAATTAAATTAGTGTGATTTGGATGAAAAACTCATGATTATATGTTTTGGCAAGAGTTGTCACCTAACAGATCTAGGAGTCATTTGAGAAGTGATTGATAAAATTATTATCTACCGAATTGAAGTTTAGTTGATTTGTTGACCAAGCTCAATGTTAACTAAATTTAAATAGGATCCTAGTCCACTAGAGAGGTTAGAATAATCTTTCTGAATGGTAGTGAGAGTTGTTATTTTAAATAAAATAGTGAGAGTAACTAAATTAATAATTAAATTCATAATCTTATTTGGTTGTCATAGAAAAAAATGACTTGTTTTTTATTACATTTATATTTTGTCCTAAGTAGATATTAAAATTTTTTAGTATAGTTAATACTAAGTGTTAATGAGCTAAATTTATCATACACAGTTTAGGTTAAAAAAGAGTTATTAAAGTTAGATAGAAAAATTTTATGTCTATTATATGACTTCTCTATAAACATATTGAGACCATAGAAAGATTATTTTGAGTACCTTCCATCATACAAAGCAATTAGTGAAATAGATGATGACATATTTCACCATATTAAATCAGGATGGCTTAAATGGAGGAGCACATTATGTAACACCCCACTCTCACAAGACCCGAATCCGATATCGATGGTGATATCCGAGTCCGTGCCCGCGAAGGTGGCGTGCTAGAGCACTCAATCAGTCAAAAGTCAGTACAATTTTTTTTGTACAAATTTGTATTCCGCAATTTTTGTATAAACAAGGGATTCTGCAAATTTTGCACCATGTGTATACAAATGGATTTATGTTGTAGTGCAAAATCTTTATAACTGAAAATGTTCTATCTCTGAAATGGGCCCAAACGGCTATTGAGATTAAGATGCAAATTTTGGGGAAAATTGTTGTGATGAGCATTTTTGAAATAATGCCGGGAACATCACGAACATGCATTGTACACATTTTAATTGCTATATATGCATTATTAAATATTTCTGATTGTACATTTAGTAATGTTTGTATATTTTAATGGTTATAAAGGCGCTTTTGGAATGTCAACCCACTGACGTTGCCTAGACTTCCAGGCATTAGCTCGGAAGCTATTGGTGAGTGACCTAGACGGTTCTCTCAATTATTATTTTCTTAGAAAACTGTGGTGGATAATGGTGGGCTTGCGAATTGTTTCTGATTGTGGATTCCAGACAGAAGGTCCAATGTACTGGGGAGCTATGACATAGAAGTGCTACTTGTATGTGAATTGTGAACTACTTGCTTGAGATGTGATAATTTGTTACATATGTGTTGATTGTGACATATATATTGCTTCATTGTGATATGTGCATTCCACGCATGAATGCATGATTAGATAATGACAGTTGTGACTGGAGTAGCCACCAAGAGCTAAAAGCTCAATGTATTTGGGCCTCGAGCCCACAGTGATTCAGAGCCTCAGGCTCAACGATTAATGCGCCTATATTGGGACAGTTTAGGCGCTCGGTCACAACATCGCAATAAATTGGAAAAGTGTCACATACGCATTTCATATGCATTTGATTGAATCTTTTTGACTGAATGAAAGGAAAAAAATGCCTTATACTTATGTGATAATAATCATGTGGTACTTCTGAATGTGACATTATGAAATAATTGTGATATGCTTAAGTGTTGCATGAATTGAGTGAATCATCGATGATGGTTACCTCACTAAATTCACAAAACTCACCTAAAATTTGCAATTATTTTTCAGGCTTTGAAGAGTACCCTATTAGACAAACGAGAGTATGCCTACTACCTGCAAGTCAAAGATGGAGGTCGGGATCAGTTCACGCCTGCATTAGTGTCATCCTATTCTTGTATAAATTTGTATTCCGCAATTTCTGTAAAATAGTGCTTTGAATTTATAGTGGGCCCCAATTGGCTATTGAAATTCTAATGATTGTAATGTGTGGACTGAAAATATTTACGAATGAAAGTGGACCCAAATTGGTTATTAGTTTCTGAGCTTTTGATTGTTTCAAATTTTAAAAAGAAATTTATACTGAATTTTGTCTCATTGAGTACTTTAGCATGCCACCTTCGTGGGTCACGGACTCGAATATCACCCACGATGTCAGGTTCGGGTCCTGCGGGAGTGCGGTGCTATATATTAACCCATTGCAAGTCTCCAACTAATGACTATGTTCTTATTGGATCTAAGATCGATGCCAATGTTTATAGAGATTTCTTGATCAGTTGTAATTTGTTGAAAGTCCATAAGTGGTAATTATGAGTTTGAATTTTTAAAGATCTTGGCATTCATTTCTCTCTATAATGTACATATACAATAAGTTACTAAAATATTAAAGAGGCTGAGATCATTTTTATTAAGTAGCAGATAAATTATTATTTGACCATATTTATATACTTATATTTAATGTGTTGTCCTTGTTATTTAACAATTTTATAGTATTTTTGGTATTTAATTTTGCTTCAAGTGCATTTAAACGTGATAATTGCCTTCTTGGACCAAAAAGAGAAGAATTTGGATGAAATCATTGGCATAAAATGAAGATTTGAAGCAACTTAGAGATACACGATTGTATATAGTGACTATGTAAGTCTCTATAAATGAGGGGAGATTTGAAAATATTGCTTCTGATCATTTATGTTGCCCATGTAAATCTCTGTTCCCTCGTAAAATCGTGAATTCAGGTGTTTTTGGAGATACATAGTCACATACACGACCATGTAAGTGACTGTATATCCTAGAAACCTAGTTTTTACTATAAAAGGACATTATCAGAAGCAAAATTAAGGGGAGTGAATTTTAGAGCATTTTTGAGTAGTAAGAAACATAGAGAAGAGGGAGTTTAAAATAAAGGACGAGAAAAACACAAAGATTATGTGACAAGATCTGATAGATAGCTACATTCAATCCAAACTGCAAGAAGATTCATTAGAGAAAAAAGAAGGATTTTAGGGGCTGTTTGTTTCCGTTTTTTCTTCCATTTTTTGTTGTCATTTTTGTAAAAAGAAAAACAGGTAAATAAAACGTGTTTGTCTAATACTGTTGTGATTTTTTGTTTATGAAAATAAAAAACCACAACAGTTTTACAAAAACAAGAAAATATCGTTTCTCTAAATTTTGACATGTTTGCTTTGACAAAAAAATAACATATCTCTGTTTTCTATCTCTATTATCGTCTTTAGTATATGCGTGTGGAGTTGTAGTTTTCATATCAGTGTTTGATTTTTTAAATACTTTTTATTTTAATGCTAATTTTTAAAAATTTTAATTTAATTATTAATTTTTAAAATTTTGTATAAATCTTTATATTAATAAAATTTAATAAAATTTCAAAATATTTTAATTAATTTAAAAATACAATTAATTAATTTAAAAATAAAATATATTATATTAGAAATTATTAATATAAGAGTATAGTTACAAAAATAAAAATAGGAAGATAAAACTAAACATGTTTTTATTTTCAAATT
>JANZXV010000008.1:27849328-27860318 GCA_027576455.1 Erythroxylum roigii
ATTATATATAATTTAATTATATAAATTAAATGAAATAAAATTATTCATAATTTTATAGATAATTAATTTTAATTTATTAAATATATAAATATAATCTTGAATTAAATTATTCATAATTTTTATTAATAATCAAATAATATATATTTAAATGATAGTAAATCAAATTAAGAAGAAAAAAAAAGGAAACAAAAACCACTTTTTATAGTTTTTATAATTTTTGAAAATCGTAAGAAACCAAAACTATAAACGGAAACTAAAATCTCAAACAAACAAGATATTGTTTACTAAATTTGAAAACAAAAACAGAAAAATAAAAATAAAAATGGAAACAAACACCTCCTTAGTTTGGATGACCACTTACGGTAATCATCCACCAAGCACAAACACATTCATGAATATCATAAACTCATGTAAACAATGATGGCATAATTAAGCAAAGTACGTAATGCAAATATGTTTAAATATATTATCTATATACCAAAATGCACATTTATAAGTCAAATATTGATATTCAAAACTCAACAGTACAAATTATTCATGTTGTCATTTTGTATATCTCATTTATGACTATTAAATTCCCTTGTTTGTATATCTCATTTATGACTATTAAATTTCCTTGCTGTGTTAAGTCTGCACATTTCCTATGGATGTGGATAATGAGAGTTGTGGATATCTGAAAGTATCGAGCTATAGATACTCAAAGGTATCGAACTTTAGAGACACTATAGTCTTAAAATAAACATATCAGTAGTGTTAAACTGTAGCAGCTGCACTGTAACCCCATAGGCATCTCTATCTATCCACCACCAAGATAATGAAGTAGGCACTATAACATTTTTCTTTAATCAATTACCAATTTCATGATTAATATATTGACAAGTCATATGATATTCATTTGAAATCATAAAAATCTGTATGTAAACTTGTATGGTCATACTAAGCAATAAATATGCATATAAATCATCTACATATATGTAAATTTCCTTTAGCATGCAATATATTCAATCTTAAATTTCAATTTTAATCACCCCCCATTCAAATATGGTAAGTCATATTTCATTTATTGCTAGGTGTTGAAAAATTTTCACAAACATTAGAAAAGATTCGGATATGGTTCAGTGAAAATAGTGCAAAATGGGCTAAGCACACGGTGGGTCTAAAAATAGGTTAACAAATTAGTCCATAAGCAAATCACACAACCTTCACTTGTTCCTTAATTTTTACATAGAAAACATTCAAATTAGGCTTTAAGGTCTTCTAAAAATTTGTTTCCTATGTCTCTAATTGCCATATCATCAAATATCAGGCCATTTACACTTCCAATTTATGATATAAGTACCAAATATCACAAGCTGTTCCAAAACAGGGGAAACATCAGGTTACTATTTTTTATCTCAATTTTTGATATCATAAAGCTAAAACTAAGAGTATCTTCTAGAGATTTCTATTTATATGTCTTAGGTTTCAAATTCAACTTAAATCACCCAATTTAGAGGTTTGTAAGATGATTTACGACCCAAACAATGTGAATGGTTTAACAAACCTAGACAAAATTTCACTACACGATACTCTCTTGTTATATTCAATCAATTCTATGCAAAATAACACCAAAATAACACCAAAACATCATCCCAGAAACCATTCTAAATCCAAATGAATCTTTTTATTCATTCAAAGACACACACAAAGAGAAATTAGACTAAGTGTAGTCCCAAACCTTAAAATTGGCAAAGTAGGTCTTCTAATGCCTTTCCTTCTCTTCCTCTTTGGCTTTGCTAGACTCACCAACTAGAAACACCAAGAATACACATCTCAATCCCTCTTCCAACCTTACAAATTCAGTTCTTTATAATCAAAGGAAAAAAGATGAAGATGGGAAGAAAAACCACAAACTTTTACCTTGATTTTCACCTAGGATTAGCTTTATTTCTTATACAAAATGATGTGATTAAGGAGATGGAATGGAAAGGAGGTGAGAAAAGAAAATTCTGGAGTTAAAACTCTCCATACACATCCCTCTCCCCACTTTTTTACTCCCCACTTCAAGAAGTTTCTAGTCTTACACATATGTTTCAATCTCATTGGTTTATATGTTAATTTTTGGCAAAATTGCACATTTGGTCCTTCTTCTTCTTTTAATTCCCACATTGGCATATAAATTCATCAATTGATTTCATTCTAGTCCATAACTCACATATAATTGTTCTTGTCCATGTCTCAATGAAGAAATTACCAATTTACCCCTGTCTTTTAAATTAATTACCATTATGTCCCTCACTATGCTTAGATACACTTAATTCTTTATGTTCACTTCTTAATATACCTTAGACATACTATAATGCTTCTAAGATATTTAGTGGGGTCTTACATTAGGGTTGTAGCATTTAGCCTAGTATATTGCGTTTGTAGGTACTTTTCCTTCTAAATATTGATCTTTACAAGCAAATTGTATGTGATTTTTTATCCAATTAATTCACTAGATTTCACCAATGAAGAGTTGCTTGGTCTTCTTTTAGTCACTTCCCCAACTCTTAATCAATATGTTAGCTTCCACATTCTACTAAACCTTAATTCCATGTGTGCATATGGCATGTTGTACTTTTTTCATTTATGCATATTACATATGAATTTGTGACTTAATGACCATGATGAATCTCATCTTGAACATATCCAATCTATCATTTGTATGTGCATTTATAAGGTTTAAATACATTCTACTTTCCCCATTCCTCTCGAATATCTATCCTCCAAGGTTGATCAATTAGGGATTCTGTTTTCCAACACCTACTTGTTTAGTGCCAGGTAGTAATCCTCTAATGGGTGACTCTTAAATACCTTTTGTTTCTAAAAAAAAGGTTATCCCCATAATTTAGGTCCAAAATATTCTTATAAACCTGGTTAGGTCGGCTGGGCTGACCTTACAAGGCCCAATCCCAGGCCCAGATGTCGATGGCCCGGATACAGGAGATAATCTTCCATGCAAACATAACGACTCACGTAAAGACCTAAACCTAGCGGTAACCCCTGGTATATAAGGTACTATTCCTCCCTGATTCAGGTATGAGATTACAACCCTGCTTTCCTCTGTTTTCAGCAGCCGAAACCTACACAAAAAGACTGACTTGAGCGTCGGAGGGGCCTCCCGGGAATTAACTCCCGGCCCGCCGTTATTTGTTTTGCAGGTATTTTATAGCCAGAGTCGCACAGGTCATGGATTCAAACAGCGACGTTCAACCCCAGCAAGATCAGGCTGAACCAAAACCCAATTTTGTCAAAAGGCATTCCATACCCCTCCATAATGCATAACATTGGACTGTATAAACAAAAACAAACTAGAGATGATTCGCAGACAGCGTTTTGTGATATTAATGAACGAATATAACTATTATTAAGATCCAAACCTTTATACTTGCTGAAGATTAGCATCCTTTAACTTAATTACAAAAGTCTTTAAAGGTAGCTAGTTACACCCCCTTTTTTATTTATATAGAGCCCACTAAAACTTAAGGGGAGTAAGATTACCAACCTCTTGTTTTAGGTTTTCTACTTTCCTACTTGACTTTCTTTTGGATAAGGTAGGAGAGTGCATCAACTTTTCTTCTAATCTATTTAGTTTATCTTATGACAAATTCTTTCTAACACTGGTCTAGGTTCTTTAGCTTCCTTGCCAGAGGGAAGAGGGCAGTTATTATCAAGGGGATCAGAGCATTCCTCATTGCGTTGGTTCACATTTGTATCAACGTTAGTCTCCTGCTAGTCATCCTCGTTAGAAATAGACACATTATTCTCCAAGTTACTTGTATTGACATTTCCAATCTTAGCTATCCCCTGTTCCTCATTGTTGGTTGTTTCTTGATGTACATCCTTCGAATTAGGATCGTGAATACCTATGATTTGACAGTAGCTTCCTATAACAATGATCTTCCTAGTGGCTCTCCAAACTTTGTTGCTTTACTTGGGCTTCCAAGAGTAAGATAGTTTAACCTCAGATTTGCATAATTCGTTGAATTCATTCACCTTTACTAGAGGAAGGATCTCAGGAAGTTCTTCATTTGTCTTTACTTCAACACAAATTCTTGCATAGTAGTTTCTATCCAATTTAGCAGTAGGCTTATTAAAGCCTAAGCCTAGTGGTTTTCTAATCGAGCTAACAAGGAAGCTAAACTCCTCCAAAGTCCAGAATTCTAAGGGAACATTGTGAAGTTAATTCACATGAGGTATAGTTGCTATCCTGAACTTGTCAAGCTCCATTCCTAGCCCCCCTTTTGAAAAAAACAATTGGTTGGCCACCAATGTGTCCAAGACCGGAAGCCCATAACCGGTCTTCCCAATTCCCAATTCCGGGAATAATCAGCAAATTACAGAAAGCCCGAGGACATTAGGACTTGGAGGCAACACATTCGGCCAGCCTACTGGTCTAGAAACAACATGTGGTCAAAAACCGTGTGCCAAGCGAAGCGTAAACGCCACGAGACAAATGTAACTTACAGATCAATCTCCTTTCTGCGAGTCAAATATCTTACGCGTTCCTTAGAAAGTTTGACTTGCCTCGAAGATTCCCATGTCTGCTAATTAACTCTCGTATAAATACCAAAGACTTTCAAGTCCATTCTTCATCTCATAAAACGAAAGCCCTTCTTAGTCTTATAATACTCGATCTGCTCTTCATCTCCATTCGCCCTCCTCAATTATTTCACTTTTTCTCTTCTTTTTCAACGATGACGAGTTCGATGAAACTGTTTGCTCTTCCAATCATCAGTTTTTTCTTGTTAGCGCTTTCGCAACTTGGCTGCGGCCAGTCCTTAGCTCCTTCGCCCGTAGCAGAAGCTCCATCCAGCGATGGTAATTTCGTTTGCTCATTTATTGTCATTAAAAGGAAAATATTTTGTTTTCTCGATCCTCTTTTCCAGTCTTGTTTTCTTCTGCTGTTAACGCCTTCTTGGGTTCTTGTTGGCATTTGCAGGCAATACTGTTGATCAAGGAATTGCGTACGTTTTGATGTTGGTGGCCCTGGCAATTACATACTTTATCCATTGATTCACTATTAAATCTCTTCATATTTTGTAGGATTCAAATTCTTTATGTACTTTCTCCTCTCACCCCTTTAGAGGCTTTGGTGCTGATCTTGTATTCAAATTCGTTCGTTTACCTTGGGGAATAGACGATGGATTTCTCTCAAAATGGATTTTTTTTCCTTTTTAATATATAAAAGTTTAATATATAAAAAATGAATTTAATATATAAAAGTTTAGTTAATTTTAAATATAATCCGAATATTAATTACATTGCTCCAGCCGTACAACTGTTCATAAAAGAACCATAAAATTGATTATACCATATTAGGGGGTCGAGAAAATTCAAGTTTTAGTAGGCTTTAGGTCACTCGAAATTATATATATATATTTTTTAATACCCTACTTACAAGAGGGGCTAGTAGGGAATCGAACTTGAGAACTAACTGAAATTAAGCCTCGCTCTTAACCATCGAACTACACCACTTAAGGGTCACTCGAAATTATATTATATTATGTTCAAGTGACATGAGACGGTTTGAATCGAGTTTTAGACTGGACTTAAGCCACAATCTAAAAGGGTCAAACCGAGTTGGGCCGGCAACAGGCTTAGTCTATTTTGACCCATGCCATCCCTAGGATTGCCGTATGAGAGTTGATTACGACATCCACGGTCATTTTTTCTTTTTCATTCTTGGCACCTCCTGGCTATCCAAACCTAACCTATCATAAGTGTATTAGCCAATATTTTTTAGAAACTCGACTGGATACGAAATTGGTAAGAGGATAGGTCCAAAGTTTAAAGCTCTAACTAATATTAAATTGTTTATATAGTAAATAAGAAGTAAATATTAAAAAATACAATAAATATATTATAGAAGTGAAATAATTTATTGAAATAAAAATAGAAATCATATCTATTAATATAAAATCAAGTGACAATACTATAACATACACACGTATGTGAATATTAATTATTGCATATATTAAAATGATTGTATATGCATTTATTGACATTTTCTAGGTATAATTGATTTATAAATATGATTATATTGAGAATTGTGGATTTTATGTATTGAAAATTGATTTGGAGAGTATAATTATTGATTTAAAATTTTTGGTGGAATTTGGAATATTTTCTAAAATTATGAGTATTTTTGAACTAGGAAAAATATCAAGTGACAAGACAATTGATAAGTGGTAGTAGAAATAAGAGTCAAATGGTAGAGAAATTTTTGATAAATGACATTAGGATTTTAATGACATATGTTATTGAAAATTGGGAGACAATTGGAGTAAAAATTTGAGATGAATAGACTAGTTATTGAACCATAAAAGTTGACATGTGGCAAGTGACATTATGTCACACCCTTACCCGCGACTATTTTAACATTGAAAGACCATTTAATTGTTTTGTTTCTTGCTTTCTTATTCTCTTCATGATCTTCTTCAAGCTTCTTCATTTCCGCGACGCTTACTCACCTCCATCAACATTAAACCTTGTCCTCATTTTTTTCACTTGCTACTCTCATTTTTTATTGTCTTCTTCATTTGTCAAAAATAAAAACTTAATCTACCCACCTCCATGTTGATGCTCGTGTGAGCCATGGAAAGCTAGAGTTCACGTGATTTTGAAGAGTTTGGAGTTTTATCAAATAAGTATCTTATTGTTCTTTATGAATTGTTGAATAAAACATGTATAATGATAGTTAGAGATTAAATGATCATAAAATGATATTTTATATATGTTGGAATGTGGGTAAAGAAATGAATACATTGGTGTCTTGTTTTTTTGTTTATGATGATTAATATTTCATAAGTTGTTGTAGAGATGAGTTTGAAATAGAAAGATCATTGAAAATGGTGTAGGAAAATTGTGCAGAAAATTTTGATAGGTAAATGGATGTTTCATGTTTTGTTTTTAATGTTTATTAACATAGATCTCTTTGGGTGTTTTGGAGATGAACTAAAATGAGTCTAGAACTAAAGAAAGGAAGTAATGTCGTGTCTTGAAATGGGAAGAATTAAGGTTATAGTTAGAAGTTAAATGAATATGAGAATAGAGTTGACCATGTGCAGAAAGTTAGTGATGAATATATATGTATGTAGATGTTTTGTTTTTGGTGTTATGATCAAACATAGTATATGATTTATTTGTGATGGAAATTGAGCTGAAATGTAAGTAGGAATGAATAGAAAATAATGAGGACATAAGCTAGACAAAATAGACTAAGCAAAAGAGATGAACTACGATGAAAATGATGATGAAGTGTGCTGGAATATGTTAGATGGAGTGTTTTCACTGAATATACATCTATATTTTATCCATATTTTGACCTGTAAATATCTAAATGGGATGATTTTAAGTTTAGATTAAACTAGATGCAATGGCTATATTTTTCATGAAGTAATAGACTTTGGATTCGGTCTCTAAAGGTCTCGAAATTTGGCTTCAATTTGAGTATAGTGTGTTGTTGTGGTTTGGGAATAATCTGTAGTATTTTAGGTACAATTTGCATAATACTAAACCAAACTGCATGAAATTGGTGTTATTAGAAACTTAAGACATAAAGGAACGTTGTTTTAGAAGAATGCCTAAATATATACCTCATTGTATTTGTCAAAAGGGCCATGAAAAATTGATCCAAAAATCTGTTTGGAGAAAAGCTGGATTGATGCTTCAATCAGGAATCATCAGGTAGTGCACGATTGTGCTTGAGCATGATCATGATAGAGAGAAAACATCAAGGAGTTGCATGATTGTGCATGACAGAGAGGAAGTTACACGATCGTGCACAAGCAATCGTGACATTTAAGAATCATTTGGTGGTTGCTCACTGTTGTTTGATAACTATAAACACTCTTCACTCTTTTAACCATAACACCTTTTTCGAACCTCCTATTGACTTGAAATTTGAACCACGAGCTCCTCACGCATTGCCCTTCCTCCACAAAAAATTTTATTGTCATCTGAATTCACTTAGAAAGGATTGGTAAATGATTGATTGATGAACTTAGGAAAATCAACTTTCGCAAGCTATGATATATGAATGATCATAAGATGTGAATTAAGGAAATATGCCTGAGATTGTCATTGAACATGCATTATACATGTCATATATACATATGTGTATGATTGAGTATTTATGAAAATGTGAAAATTAGTAATGTAAAAATGTGTATGTATTGCATGATATAGAAGACCAATTAGAGCGACAACATCAGTCATTGCTGGGACATCGAGCTAATAGCTATCTGGAGCATATTGTGAGTAACCTAGATGATCTCACATTAATTTATTGTTTTGTTTAAATTCTGAATTGACCTATTATGAGATGTGAATGTGTTGACTCCATACATTGAATGTTCGAGGCGTTTGATGTATAAATAATAAATTGGAAGTGCTCATTGTATGTGAATTTGACATAATATTGCTAATGGACATTTTATATTGATTTTCGATACATAAATTGCTAAACTCTTTACCATTTAATGTTTAAATTGCACTAAATCTGGGACCTTTTAAAGCCTAAAGTAAGAAAAGCTCTCAAAAGAAGCAAAGACCAAAAATGTTAACATTTTGGACATTAACGTTTTGCCAAGGCAAAAAAAAGGAGGGGGTTTTTGCGTGAATGAGATTAAAAACGTGAAGAAGTGTGGGACCAAAAGAACATTGGACATTAAATACATAAAAAAAAGAAGTTAGCTTCAGGTGGAGAGTGGTGTGCGTGAATAAGGAGGACAGCTGGGAGACAGTTCAACATGAAGAAGAGAAAAGAAAGCAGTTGCGCAGGAGTGAAAAAAATAGAAAGAGCTGCACATGAAAGGTGACAAAACTCTCCTAAAATCATATAAATAGGAGCAGCTGGTGGCGACAGGAAGAGAGAAAACGAAAAGCATGAGTTGCGTGAACAAGATGTGTGAATAAGGTAGACCAAGAGCTTTATTTGTCACATCAACAAGGAGAGCAAAAGAGAGGTTGGCGGTGACAATCAAGGAATGAAGAGCTAGCGATGGAGATTGGAGAAGGAACGTGCATGAATAAAATGGCAAGAAGGTGGACCATCAATGTTATTAGTCACATCAACCAATAGGAAGGAGAGGAGAGTAGCGTGATAGAAGAAGACAAAAGAAAGAAAAGAGTTGCAGTGTTATGACGAATTTGAATGGGTGGACCACTAATCTTATTCGTCACATCAGCAAAAGAAACAAAAAAGTAGCTGCCGCACAATCAAGGGAAGTAACGAAAATAGCCCTACTCCATCACTGACGTTACACCACCATTTAATATACACTCTCCACTCACAAGTTGGTAGCTAGTGGCATGAACAACCTTCCACTGGTGGACAGCAACCCAAGAAGTTGGTGGCAAGAGAACAACGTAAGTAGCAGGTGTCTAGAGAAACAAATGCAAGCATCTGCGACAGAGAGCTGGAATTTATTGAATACAAAGAAACCAAAGTGAGGCAGGCGGTGGCAATAAATAGAGAAAACCAAAAGGGAAGCTGGTGGTTCAAAGATTAAGGAGCAACATGAGTGTGAGCTGAAAGACAATGAATTTTGGAGGATGAAAAAAGATGAAGAAAACTAGCAGCGTAAAGGGACGAAGAGCGTGAAAGGTGTACTGAAACCTTAGATAGAAATAAGAAGATGGCATGAGAAAATACAACTGCGAGAGAAGGGGTGTTTTTAAATTTTTTTATTCCTTATTTATTTTAATTATGTGGATTTAATCAATGCAACCATATATTATGACCATGATTTATGTTACATCGATGAATATGTGTGAGTAAGTTTTTTTTCGATTAAGGTTAAGATTGATATTAGATTAGGAAAATTTATGTGGTATTGGTTTTTGCTTGATTGAATGCATATTTAGACCTAATTTGGCTTGATCACCTAGATTAAGGCCTTAGATGATTGAATGCCATAACCAAATGGATTTAATTTATCGGAAAATTAATCTAGCAACATACTTGAGACTAAAGTGTAGACCAATCTTAGGATCTTATATGAGGATACCTAGGATTAAGAATCTTAGTTTTAAGCTTCTTGTATTAAATGTCTTTTATTCCAAGTTATCTATGAACCAAGTGGGTAATTCGGATTTATAAGAGAAGGGAATTCCCATGAACATTTAGTTCAACTTGCTTAAGTGAAGTAATTCCAAGATCAATCCACCGTTACAATTTTTAGTGTCCAATCTAAATGAAATCTGATACCTTAGCCGATTTTTGTCAATTGATTAATTCTAGTTGTTTTTAATTCATACCTTGCATCTTGCATATTTCCTTGGTTCGCTTACTTTATTTTATTTTGAAATCAATCAATTCTTGATCGTCTGAGTAATTTTTCATCGTTTAATTTAATTGTCTTCCTTGTTGGAATTTCTTTGGGTACGATATCCGGTTCTTACCATTTCATATTACTTGTCGACAGGGTGCGCTTGCCTCTAGTTGGTCTAAATAGAATTCAATATATATATATATATATTTGTTTAGACCGCAACAAGTTTTTGGTGCCATTGCTAGGGAATTTCTTTATTATGAGTCATTAGGTTAGACAGTATTAACTGCCTTAGATTTAATTCTTACTTCATTTTTTATTTGCATATTTTAGTTGTTGGCTTGATTGCTTTACTTCGGTGTGATTTATTTTTCATTCTTAGTTCTGTTATTATTTGCTTTTTATTTATTCTATTTTGTTTATGCTCACTCGCAGTCAAAAGCTTGAGAATTTTCTACTAGATACTGAAATTGAAAACACTTCTTGCAGAAGGAAACCATATTGGCTCAAAATACTAACACATACCTCCCATAACAATTGTTGGACCCCGAACTTTGATTGGATGTCAGAACTATTAAATGAGGAATCAGTAGTGAATGTAGTAGGTTGTGTTATATGTTTTACAGTGATATTTGGAGGTTAATGCATGAAATGAGTGTTTTAAGTATGCATGTAGTGTGGGTAACATCTTT